>VWZV01016204.1:93837-124894 GCA_013397155.1 Irena cyanogastra | reverse complement strand
AGCAGAGCTGCAAATACACACCCCTGTAGCAGTTCCAGTCACACACTGGTGCAGGAGAGCAGAGAGCTGCCTGGGAAGAACAGGGATTAACAGGCATCTCCCAAAACACTGCCACAGTGCTCAGGGGCACCTGGCTGAACACATCCCTTCCACAAGGTCAGGGGGAACTCTGAAGGAAGATGATCCCACCAAAACCAGTGGGACCACACAAGTGGCCTGATAAATCCCAGGACTGAATTAATTTCATTGGAGAAGCAGAATGCTTCTGCCTGGAGATGACAGCACTTTCCCTCCAACACAAGTCCCAAGTGCAGCACACACATGAATTAATGTGACAACACCACTGTCAGACTTACTTACAGAAAGTTATTAACATTCTTCTGGTGTCCCAAATAGAACTAGAAGTGCTCATGGGCAAGGAAAAAAGCAGTACAGGGTAAAATGGGGCTCTCTCTGAACTGGCTTTCATTAGGAAGATTCACAGACTGACAAATGATTAATTCTCCCACTAAGCCATTAACTTTATCGATGGTGACATAACCACAGTGACAAAAATGCAGATACAGTTTGTTTTATAGTGGGCTGCAAACCTCTCCAGTCCTGAGAAACACACTGAAAATGGAGCTGGTATGTTCTCTAGGGAAAAAAATTACCTTTGCTTTGAATGAGACAAGTATTTCCATCTTTAATTCATAGTCATTCCATGTTGCTGTTATTAATAGTGCCATAAATCTGCCCTAAAGTGATGGGTTTTAATTACTGACCTCAAAGGGAATAAAGAACACAAGATCTGGGCCTCTCAGAACAGCCTTAGGAAGTCACTCCCTCAGCAGACAGACGGGTCCAGCTGTCTGATTAGATGAGACCTGCCGGAGCCCCCGAGCCCGTGTCCCCCAGAGCACAACGAGCACCGACCCCAACAGCTCTGCCACCAGCTGTGCTGCAGCTCCTCTGCGGGGTTCGGTGCCTCACCAGTGCCCAGCAGCTCTGCCTGCCCAGGGCAGCCGGTGCTGCACGGACCGCGAGGGGTGAGCACCGGGGCACCGGCCGACCCAGCGGGTCCAGCAGCGGCGGGGATCAGTCGGACCTCAGTGCGTCCAGCACCAGGGGGGTTAGATGAGCCCTGCTGGATCGGTCGGACCCCGCCCCGGGAGGGGGATGGTGGGACTCGGTGGAATCGGTCGGATCCAGCCCCGGCAGCACCGGGGGAGGTCGGGGGGACCTGGAGGACGGTCCGACGCTGGTGGGTCCAGCCCCGGGGGGGATCGGTCGGACCGGGCACCGGGGGAAGTCGGTCAGATCGGGGGGGATCGGGCGGACCCGGTACCGGGGGAAGTCGGTCGGATCGGGGGGGATCGGGCGGACCCGGTACCGGGGGGCGGCGGTCCCGGAGCGCCCCCTGGCGGCCCGCACGGCGCCGCCGCAGCCCCGCCGTTTTCCCCCCGTCACTCCCGGGGGTCCCGCACGCCCCGAGCGCCCCCCGCCGAGCCCCCGCACGGAGCGGGCACGGCCCCGCAGCTCCGCGGGGGAGGAGAGCAGCGGCCCCGGGAGATACAAGCGTGGATACAGAATGTCAGGGGCCGCCGGCAGCAGGAAACACCAACAGCCGAAATTGCAGAATAACTGTAACTCACCGTGGAACACGCCGTTGTCCGCTAGGAAGTGCCTGCAGTACTGCAGGCAGCTCTTCTTATCCAGACTCCAGTAACTCATCGTGAGGCAGCTTCCCACTCACCATCAAAGGCTCCGACCCTGCAAGGGAAACGGGAATGGGTAACTGGGACTTAATTTACAAAAAATGCCCCCAACTACTGCAAGCACTGTAGTTATTTGAGCCCTTTATGCAAAATGGTCCCTTGGCTTCACACGAAGATGACAAAGGCAGTTCTTGGCTCTCCAAATGTGCCCATCTCCACAGATGTCCAGGCAAAGGGCACGGACACATCATCTGGATGGAGCCAGAGCTGTGCTGCACTGGTGCCACCAGCCAGCAACTCCCAGGGTGCTGCAGGGAGCAATGGGCACCTCTGTCACCAGCACCCACCAGCCCACTGTGAGGCCTGGAGACACGATCAATTTAATCCATTCAGTGATGCTGTCCCATATTTAACAGGCTACAGACACATCCAACAACACCACACAACTATAAATCCTCCCCAAGTGAAGGTTATAGTAATTAAAAAGGTGACTCAAAGGTAATCACCCCCTGATTTTGAGACCAGAGCAGAGTTACAAGGACACAGGGCCCCTGTGCCCTTGCCCTTGGCAGACATTGCCCTGGGATGAAATTGCCCATGGACAGGCAGTTTGAGCCTGAGGAGGAGCAGTTACATCAGCCACCCAAAATTAACACTGACGGTTATAGGCAGGCACACCAGCATTTCATACTTCTTTGAAGCCATGGAATTCTTAATCTCCTGCCCTGACACCAAATCCTTTCACTGGATCCTCCTTCTCCCTTTGCTATTTTATGAAGTTCAGGTTCTGGTTTCAGCACTCCAGACACCCCTTCCTGTTACAAGCCCACTTTGGTCTCCCATTTTATCTCCCTCCCACCTTCACTCTGGTCAACCCAGCTGCTTGCTCGCCCACGCTTGGCACAAACAACTCCAACTGTCTTTATCCAAGCAATTCTAGCAGGATGTAAGGACACTGCCACCCAAATCTCCTCCTAAAACTATTATCAGGGGGCCTTAGTAACAAACCCGCCCCCAAATGAAGCACCATAGCACATGAAGGGCTTGGCCTGCAGCTCTGCTGAGTGGCACAGATCCATTTCATTCAAATCAAAAAGGACAACAAATAACCTGAAATCCCAGCCAACGGGACTCCTCTGATCCTTAACGACCAATTTAGCTACGATCAGTTGCTGGGGTGCAGCCAGCTAGCGAGGGAACAGAAGAACCTGGAGAAATTCTCCCCTTTCCCCACGCAACCAGAAACTCGTGCCTCAGTGTCGATGTTTATGCTGACTTGCAAGCATTAGAGACCCACAGGGCAGTCCCAGTGTGACACCTGTGCTGTTCCTGCCCGGGGGCTGTGGCTGCACAGCTGGGGTTTGCCCCTCTGAGGGGAGCAGGGATGGTCTGGATGCTCTGCTGCAGGTGGGAGCCAGAAACACCTGTTTGTGGTTTGCTCCATCTCAAAACGTCCCCAGGCTCCACCGGGGGTGTGTTTTGGGTACGGACCGTGCATTGTTTACACTAAAGGCATGTTCTGCCAAACTCTGGGAGCCAAGCAGCAATACCCACTACCTCTGCCAGGCTTCATCTTCTACATTTCCTGCACTTTTGCCCTCGCCACCCACGAGCATTCCTTATAGCCTGCACTAAGGCCACTCTGCCTTAATTAGTAAGACACAAGCTGCCAGTTACTTTTAAAGCACAGCAATAACACCACAGTCCAGCCTGCTGCCAGGCTTTTTGCTTTAGGCTACAGAAGTCCAAGAGGCATCGTGTTTTAATTAAGGAAACCATATCAAATATTCAGCACTAAGAATTTGCACACAATAAAAGCAGATCTTATCTCCTGCCCAGCTCCCGCGAAGAGCCCGTATCACAAGGGAGATTTACAGGGAAATGTGGCTGTCAATACAGCCCTGCAGTGCCTCTGGAAGAGCCCCTGAGCCCCCTCTCCTCCCTGTCACGGCCGCGGCTGATACAATCCTCCTTTGTTCTTGCACAAAGGGTTCTCCCACACCGCGGTGGCCCCTCGGAACAAAGGTTCTCCCGGGCACATCAGGGATGAAGGCAGACTCCCGAAGGGGTTGCATCAGCTGACACAAACATCCCACAAGAAAACCTCCCCAAGAAACACCAGCATTTTGGATAGTCCTCAAAGTTATTTGCTTTACAGGGTTCCAGGAGAGCCCAGCCAAGATCATGCCTTAACCTACAGTAAAAAAAAAAAAAAGCAAGCAAAATCCCAACCAACCCCACACTTGGGCCAAATACCATAGTTTCAAAGGGACACACACTTAGGAACTTAACTGTATACAAATTTGCATAATTTCAATACAGGAGAAAAAGAACATTCTGTCTATGCCACTGATTAAAATGCAGGCTGTACCTGTATCACTTATTTCATACATGTAGAATAAACTATTAGAGTAAAAAGTGTCCATAAAGATATAATTAGGTTTAATTAGGACTGTAACAACAAAACTATTTTGGCAAAACGTTACCAAAATCCTCACCAGATATAAATCTGAGTTCAAAACCAGCTTGATAAAGCAGCTAATTCAGAGAGAGTTGAAAACACTGCTCACTTTTCCACTCTGCAGGTTTCTCAGCTTGGGGTATCATTTTCACAATAAGCAAAATTCCTGCAGGTTCAGCCCTGGGCCTGCCACATTCATTCCAAAAGGTAAAACAATCGGTGCTTCACTACCTGAGGGCAGAGATGCTACTGCAGCATGTCAGGAATCCACCTACTTTGTATCTGGATAAAGTGTATTCATCTGGAAGTTGAGCTAGGCGTCCATTATGTGCTGTGCAGAAACACAGCACCTTGAGAGAACTGTATCTGCTATTTTAGCTGATTAATTTCCATTAAACCTGTCAGCTGCCTTAATTTAGTGCTTTGAGCACTGTGTTCCATGAGAGACACTTTTCCAAAGAGCTTTGATTAGTTGTACAGAGCTGTACTTTACAAGAGAGTTATTAATGGAAGGAAACTGATACTGCTCAAGTTATTAATGGAAGTAAACTGGCATTGCTTGTTATTAATAGAAGTAAGCTGATATTGCTCAAAGTTTGATTCAAAGTTAACTTATATTCACGTGTGCATGCATGAATACACAGTGCAGATATAGACAGAGGAGATGAACAAATATGATTCTCTTTGTTATCAGAAAGTGGGTAAAGTCCTCACAAGGAATGTTTCATTCTACACATGCTTTATGAAGTTATTTGATCCTAAAAGCTGTGGAAATGAATGTGTAAGGAATTCTGAATGCAGCAGAGGATGGATATGCCCTGCCCGGGTTGGGAGAGATGCTTTTCGTGGCAAGAAGCTCAGCACCAAGAACAATGTCTGACCTCCCACATCTCACCGTGTTCTGCAGTTTCCCCTCTCACACAGAAAAAGCCCGTGTACTGTGCAGGGAGGCAGGGAATTCCCTCATTCCAGGGAATCACAATGCTGTCACCAGCAGCTGCAGGCTGAGCCGCACTCAGCGAAACCTTCTCAGCTCGGGCTGCTGGAAAGGCTCAGCACTGAGCTGTTCTGGAGAGCAGCAGCACAACCCAAATCTTTATCTGCAGTGTTTAACCTGGACACTGAGCAGGTGCCCAGGGTGAAGAGGGGATAAGCACACGGCCAGAAAGGTGTTTGAGCCCAGTCACGGCTCTCAGAGCAGCACACTGAGTGAGCTCAGGGAGTGAGAATGCTGATCGTGCCCCTTCCCACCTGCCCTCTGCCCTGCTGGTGCCCGGGGCACTTGCACAGGTACCAGCAGTGCCTCCGTCAGACACCAGGGATCATTCCTGAGGCAGGGCAGATCTGCAGGACACTGGCACTTCCCTCGGACAAAACCACAGCTCCACTTTCAGTGGTTTCAGAGCTCAGATCTACCCAGTGAACACACATGAGAAGTATGACTTATAAAAAATTTATTCCTTTCCTTAGCCCCAAATGGTGTATAAAGTTCATGTTCCTGGTAATTAAAGGAAAGTCCAGAATACACTGAATATTGAGCAGGTGACTGATTTTGGAAGCTTGTGTCTGTTAATGACAAATTTTAGCACAAAAAATAATTAAAAGATATTGGGCTCTACAATTGAAATAAAGGAAAAGTATAACAACATAATAATATTAATTTTAAAAAGGTAAGAAATTAGAAGAGCAGTACAGAGTCACACAAAGGCCACCCCAAGTGTGTGGTGGAAATAATGCCAAGACGAAAATGATGCCGCATTGGCCCAGCTATGGCCAGAGCCCTCTGATGAGCTTTAGAGATCTCAGTATGGGAGGGAGGACAGACCATCTGGCTGGCACTAAGCAGCAGGAATAGAGTCCAGAGAGAAAGGCTGGGCTTTAGTGTGGCAGCTGGGATTGTGGAGGGGGCATGCAGCATCTCTGATGACACCATCTTGTGCGGGCAGCTACCTCCCAGTCACTGCAAACAGAAAATAAACACCAAAGGACAAACTACTTTGAACTTCCCCTGGAGAATCCTGAAGTGGTATTGAAAACCTAAGCAATTCAGCTTCACAACAAACCTTCGGTGTCATTAGAAGGGAGGAAGTGAAGTCCTTTATCTTCAGTTTGAGAATAAGCAGGAGATTCACTTGGTCTCCTCAGGAACAGAGCAAGGGCTGCCCAGAGGGGATCACTGGGCTTTCTCTACACTTCCTTAGCTCAGTAAAGAAGTGTTCCACATCGAGCTCTACATCACTTCCCAGGGTGCCCTCAGCAGCCTGGCAAACACTGCAGAGCACACAGACACTGCTCCAGGATATGCTCCCTGGAGCTCCGCCCTCTGTTACTCTGCTATTGGAAATAACAGCTACTGACCAGAGGGAGAGAGGTCATCTGCATTTCTGTTCACACCACAACATGCAACCCGGAAACTTGATGCCCTCACCAACTTCCTTTCCCTGGACCATATTAAAATACGCTGCAGGTTCTCTCCTAGTTAATCAGTAGCCATCAAGAGGAACTTCCCAGTTCACGTTTTTACTGTCTAACCTAAGTGACAACTCTGGTAGAACAACTCTCAAGCTTTCAGAGACCAGTTCTGCACAACCTGGGCTGGATTTTTTGAAAACAGTATCCACAAACCAAATAAGTTCTTGGATGAAAAGCTTAGCCATAGTTAGATCTAAAAAAACAAATTTGAAGAGATTATAAAACCCTAATATGACAATATTCCATGGGGCATTCACCCATCTGCAGTCTCGGGCTTCTTATTCCACTAAGCCACTAACAGTCACCCAAATATTGCTAAGCATTTAAGCTGGTCTAAATTCATGCAGATTTAGATCTAATTGTCACACAAGCCAGGCTCTAAGGGTTCCACACATCATCTGTGCAAATCTCCACTTTAATCAGCATCAAATATCAACATTCACTCAAAATAACTTGCATAAACATTTCTAAAGTTACACATATGGGAGCCAGGCAGAATAGACAAGGCACACAAGATGGAAGTTCCATACTGCTGACACAAAAAGACATTTTTTCCAACAAATTGATACAATTTTCACACTTACAAAACAAAGTTTTACCTACCTATGGTATTAACTATGTCATTAATATATGGCTGCTTTCCAGATTAAAGCATCTTGTAGAAAAACAAAAAGCTTTAAAAATACCCTCAGAGTTATACTCCCTTTTGAACAGTAAATATTTAACCATAAATAATACCAGCATGGAAAAAACATCAACAATGCTTGGCAATAGAAAACAAAACCATCCAGTATGGGATCCTTTTCTTATTTCTCCAGGAACTGGTCTGGAGAAATAAAAGTGGAGATTTTTGCTTGGTTTATTTTTCTGACAGATGAGTTTCCTAATCAAATGTGCCAAGAGGCCAGGACAGCTGTGCTGGCACCACGCTGGCGGCAAAGGTGTCCAAAGGGGCAAGCCAGAACAGGAGCAGAGGAACACATCCTGTGGATTTCCCTGGGAGCTACTGCAAACTCACAATTCAGAGGTGTCTAATCAAAAGGGAAAGGTCACAACACAGTTTGGGATGCAGATACTGCACTTGCATGCTCTTAGATGAGACATGAAAAATGCAGATTTTTAAAAAGTTTTACTGGGTTTAATCTGGTATTTTGGCTATTCCCCCAGCAGAGCACTAAACACATCTTGCACCGCTCACCAGATGAAGACAGAGGCTCAGCAACCCTGAGTGCATCCAGTTTGGGTCCTGCTAGAGGACAAATTCCCAGGATTTGCTCTTCGGGAGCAAGAGGAACAGGCTGGGCTCCCTGCACAGCACCAGACCAGGGTCTGGCACACAAGTTCCATGGCACCCACCCCTCCCAGGCAGGCAGGACACGGGGCTGAGCTCCCTGTGCAAAGGACACCTCTACCTGTGCCAGCCCACAGCAACCCCTGCTCCTCCCGGGGCTGTTCATTCCCATGCAGCTTTTGTTCCCAGTCGTTTCTCCACTCCTTCTGGAAGCCATGAAAAGCATGTGTCAGCACAACTTGCTGCTGAGGAAGGCATTAGAAAGGATTTGAACCGACTCCCCATGGCAACGGACCCTGAAAGGGAATTAGCATTTGCTCCCCATTCCTCAAGAAGCCTAAATGGAATTTGTTTTTCTCCTCTTTAAGGAATTATTTGCAGGAGAGCAGTGTGCTGCTGCCTCTAAGGTTCAGCAGGCACAGCTTCAGCTGGCACCTGCCTTGCACACCCTGTTCAGGGTAACATTCATCCCACCAGAGATGGCATGGGTAAATATGAGTGAGAGTCCATCCATGTTTTCCTTACACAGACTTGCAGTGCTCTGCACACCTTCCTGCTGCCTCTGCCAGCTCTCTGTACGCTCATTCACCAATCCAAACCAGGTTTGGGTTGGCTGCACAGAGGGTTTCAAACTGCAAATGAATGCAGGAGTCTTCCTGTAAATGAAAATCTAAAATGTACAGAAACAGCTCACAATGTGATAAAGTGTGGAGATAAAAATAGGACACCTGGAAAGGACTTGTGCCAATGCAGCCACGTCTGAGGCATGGACATGGATGACCTGCACCTTGTGTACTTGGCCACTTATCAGTGTGCATGTGGCTCCCCCAAGGAGCGAGCATTTCACACCATGAGATCCTCTGTGCTGAACATCCATTAACACAGCTGGTAATTGCTAACATACTTCCTTTTTTTTTTTTTCACCTGTGGGTGGAACACCAACCAAGGAAAGAATGAGCTCGGTGAGGCCCAGCACTGCCTGGTGTGACCCACGCCATCCCAGCTGACACATCCCAGCCACACGCTGGGTCAGGCTCGGCGTGCAAAGGAACAGGAACTCCGTGTCAGTTCCAATCAGTCACGTCTGTAACACAGCACACACCACTCTGCACCACAGCCTGCCTACACTTGAAGTTTCCTGCAAGCAGCCTTGAGTTACTTCAGCTTGAAGAGACTCACATGGGCACCTCACGCCAAGACCTGTAGCACACACAGCCCAACACCCTTGGAGTGGTTTTACATCCTTCAGTTGCTGACTGAGCCTCCACCAGGGCACGTGGCATCCTCAGCACCCTGTGCCCGGCTTTTTCTAGCCCCACAACAGACATTTGCTCCAACTCTGCCCTCCTCTGCATTTCACTGCCTCTGAGAGAGCCTTTGTGAGTGCCCATCTGCAGTGTCAGATATTCCTGGCATTGTGGCTCCCCCAACCTGCCTGTCATCCCTCAGATCTGTGCTCCACATCACTCTCAGCCACCCAGGTACACCTGGACAGTCCTCCTGTAGTGTCAGATGAGCAGCAAAAGACTCCAAAGTCAGGAGAGCAGAGGGCAAGCTCAGGTCTCTGAGTAACAACAGTGCCCGCCATGACAGTGGAGACTGGAACAAGAAAGCCACCTTTGTTACAGACAGCAGTTCCAGTTTCCTAAAATAAACAAGGAAAACAAACCCAAAGGAGTACACAAGAACAGCCAGCTCCCTGCTGGCCGTTAGATCAGTCTGGCACCAGCTGACCCCCGCAGGGCTCCACCAGAAGCACCTTCTGCTTGTGGGCTGGGAAGCAAAGGCAGATTTGTCCCTGGCACAGCCCAGACCCACACGTCCAAACCAGTGAATCCGCTGGCTGCTGGCCAGCGCCTCTAACACCTCCCAGTGCAACAGCCACGACTGCTCACAGCACGCTCTGCATCCGTGCCACGAGGGAATGTCATCAAACTGCTCCTACAGCACCTCACTTCAGCACAGCACACATCTGAAGCACTCCTCGAAGGAGTTTCTGTAAGAGCCTCCAAGGAAATTAGGCGTGACAGTCTCACCTCCTCTGAAAGCACAGGCAGAAAATGCAGTCCTACTGCAGACAGTACAGCAGGTCTCCAGCAAACCTGGAAATAGACATTTGCTTTCCTAATTTGGAGTTTGTTTTCGTTTTTTTAACATTCAGGGCTTGTTTAAACTCATTAAAAATCCCAGAGCAAACAAACAAAACAAATCTCCACACCACCACACTACCGCACGTGGCTGTGGCATCAACGTTATCAATTTAAATTTAATTGGATCTTGGGTGACACCTTAGAAAAAACTCAGCTTATTCAGATTTCATTAAAGGAAAACTGTTCCGTTTATAGAAAGATTACTTTGTAGAGCCAACAGAAACACACAGCTTAAAGCCTTTCCCAGAAATAAAGGGAAGCTAAATCTTGAACAGAGGACTAATTTTCAGTCTGTATTTTGATGCTCATGAAACTGTTTTACTGCTACGGGTATTTCTTGTTTTAAATTACAGATCAGCTCATGCAAAACTGGGAGCTGTTAATAGCGGGTGGCCTCTCCTTTGCTTTTACGGAGTGAAAATTTTATTCTCCTTCTCAAATACCGGTGATTTTGATCAAAGTCATGGCGGGACACCCCGCCTCAACGGCTGAAAGGACAGAAGCATTAAATCAATTCCCTAGGCAACCGCCCAAGCCGAGCCCCTATTGTTAAAATAATGAGCTGTGCACCACTTGATCCCAACCCACCAGCTGATCCCCATTTTTATAGACAATAGGTAGCACAGAACCAGAAAGCAGCCGTGAATGGATCATTTCTCACAAATCACGCATCTTCAGCTGATAAAACTTAACAGTTCTTTCTGTAACAGCCTACGGGCATTTTTAAATGTAGGAAAAGAGCATCCTTTAGAATTAAAAACAGATTTTATAGACGTAGCACTCTCAAACTTATTCCAGGGAGCTGACGCTTAAAGAACCAGGAAAACTTTTTAACAGCGTGCATGCACTCTGCTGCCTCTCACCTCCCTGGGTTTTCTTTCCATGTCCCACATTATCTGTAACTCAGGTGCCTCACTGCACGGTTGAGCCCTGCCTCTCTTTTCAGTACTGTTACCTGCAACTATTCTTTCACGTTTCAGAACAAACACCTTAATTTTTCTTTCATTTCCTAACTTTTGCAACATGTGGGCCAGAAGTCCCAAGGACAAGTAAATCAGGAGGGCCCCCTGAAAACAGGCAAACATTGTGTTTTATAACTCAGGAGTTAAAGCACACTTTAAACAAAGAGCCTATGACTGGTCCATCAGATAAGGCTTATATCTTTCTCCCTGGAATTTAATAACACTTCTTCTAAAACACTTTTTGGCCAGCTGGAGTTGAAGTTCCCAGAATTGCACAGAGTAGCTTAATTACAACAAAACGCGCATGGAGTTTAATTTCTACCTCATTGTACTTCCTTTAAAAAAAAAAAAAGTCTATGGAGTAAGCAATTAGAAATAAGGTATTTTTAGGGAGGACTCAATCCAGCAAGAGGTTTGGCTCTTCTCAGCACCGTCCCAGCACCTTCCAGGTGGGGACAGGCGCGCTCCCACCCTGCGGCACTGCTGGCTGCTGTCCTGCGCTCCTCCGGGGGTTCGGGATTTTGCACTAAGCCTCACTGAACACGGGCTGGGCCCGGTGCGTGGCGAGCCAAGCGGCTGCTGCTCGCTCCGGTTTCACTGCCCGCGGCCCAGGTGCTGCCCTGGCACCGCCGCGGGGCAGGGCCGCCCCGGCACATGGCGAGCGGGGAGAGCGGCTGCAGTTCATGCCGGCCGTCCCCTGCATCCAGCAGCACAAACAGCCGGGGCACGGCGGCGGCGGCTGCAGCGGCACCCGGGAGAGCCCCGGAGCGGCTCCTCCGCGCAGCGAGCGCTCGGGGCACGGGGAGCCGCTCGTCAAACAGGCTGAAAAGAAACTACAGCTTGCAAACCCCCACCTCAACTCTGGGCCGCGAACACCGGGAGAAACCAGCATCAACCGCATGGGAAAGCCCGGCGGAGGCTCGCAGGGACACAGTCCCGTCCCGCCAGGAGCGCCCGCGGGGCCGGGCACAAGGATGGGGCTCGGGGGTCTCGTCTGCCCTCACTCACCGCGGCCGCCGGGCGGGCTCGGTGACGGTGCCGTGCTGTCCCTCGCCGCCACAGCCGCAGCCCGGTGCGGGCGCACAACCTGCTCCGTTCAAACCCCAGCGCTGCCGCCCGCCCCGCCCGGCCCNCCTCAGCGCCACCCGGCCGGGACTGAGCCCCCCGAACCGCTCCCCTCAGCGCCGCCCGGTACTGAGCTCCCCGAACCGCTCCCCTCAGCGCCACCCGGCCGGTACTGAGCCCCCCGAACCGCTCCCTTCAGCGCCACCCGGCCGGGACTGAGCTCCCCGAACCGCTCCCTTCAGCGCCACCCGGCCGGTACTGAGCTCCCCGAACCGCTCCCCGAACCGCCACCCGACCCGGCCCGGCAGAGTCTCCTCCCGGTGGAACTCACCGAGCTCCCCGGGCCGACCCGTGGGGAGCTGTGGGAACAGAGCGAGAAGCGGCCCCTCGGGGCGGCCTCTCGCCCAGCGGGTGCCATGGAGACCCCCGGCCCTCCCACTCCACNAGCGGCTGCGGCGGCCCGAGCCGAGATCCAGCCCCGGTGTTGCCGCGGCCCCGCGCCCGTTCAACCTGCTCCATTGCTCCATTGTGTGTACGCTGCGAGCGGCGGGGGAGAGCCGCCCACTCCCCTCAGCGCTNGACACTCCCAGAGATGGGGCAGCCGCAACTTCTCTGGGCAATCTGCGCCAGGGCTTCACCACCCTCTGAGTAAAACAATGGTTAAATCCAATCCAAACCGATCTCCCTCCAGTTAAAGCCATTCCCCGCTCCCATCACAATAGCCCTGCTCAGAAGTTTGTTCCCGAAGGATGCCAACAGCAGCCCCGTGCCCGCGCTGCCGGTGGGCTCCGAGCCGGGGGTGTTTATTGCCATTTGCCTAACATGCCACACCAGCAATAAAACGTCTGTGCAATGTCGGAGGTATTTTTCTTGGGCCATTTGGAGGCCGGGTCTCTCCTTTCACTGCCTGTGGTCTTTTGAAGATGCTGCATCGCTCAGGGCACATTCGGAGTCGCAGGGTCAAAGGCACAAGTGCTGAACAGTTTAATTCTTGTCCTTATTCCCAGTCACAGAACTGCCTCCTCTGTTGGGAGTCCTCTGCTGGGCACTGCTGCGGGTGAAGGGAGGGATGGGGCTCCTGAGAGGCATCCGTGGGGGTTTGTGATGCAGAAAACGCTGCTTCTGCCCCAGCCAGCCCAGCCGGGTGCTGCAGAGATATTTGTCTCTGCTCCTATTACTGCTTTTCCAATAGCCAGGCCTCCCACAGAGACAGGATCTGCAACCTCTCAAGCCCTGCACAGATGGAAAGCGCAGCTTTGAACTGAATTGGGCTCTTTCTGAGGGGGGAGGGGGTGCTGGTGGGTTGGTTTTTTCTAAAGATAAGCCCTGCGTGATAAGGAAAACAGCATTAACAAACAATTACAGGACCTGACCCTCAAGAAATCATTTGTCACTGCAATCCCAAATCCATGTGAGGGAACAACACACTCTGTTCACATTCGCCCACACCTCACCTCTGCTTGCTAGAAATGTAGCATGTGGCTTCCTGAGACTTTTCTGTCAGCTTTACAGTGGATTTTTGTGATAAATCCTCCTGTGACTCATCTACAGAACAGAAGTGCGAAGTCCAGAATTATATTTAATTATTACACAAAATAAATCAGAAGTGTACAATTATGCCCAGCTTGGAAAAGCTCCTCCTACTTTCCAGACGTTGGAACAGGAACACCTATAAAGCCCCAGAAGTGGATTGTTTCTGAGCCTGAATGTGTGCTTTGGGGTTAAAACTCAGCTTTGAGTTTTGCTCTGAGGGTGCCACAGCCAATTCCAAATTCCTGACTGTCTGATGACTTTCACGTCCAAGAACCACGGTGCTGGCTGGCTCAGCCCTTTGCTGCCTTATGTACAAACCTCCGAATCTCACTTTTCTTTTTTTCCATTTTCAAACAGGCACAGACACCTGGTTTGCTGCCCCAGAGCTGCCTCCCCTCTCCCCCACACTGCAGGTATTTCATGGCTCGCTGCTCCCTAGCACCAGCCTCACCCTGGGAGGACCAGAAACAAAAGGAGTAAAGAACCACTAACACCTATTCTTACCCAAGGAAACTGGGTTTTTTTAAGGATCTCAAGAGTCACAACTTTGCCCTGAAGTCAGCAGAGAAAATGCTGATGTAGCAACTAATTGCCAGATAAGCAGTGCTCAATTATTAAGGTTTTTTTGTACCACACTCTTCTCCCCGGTGTTTCACCAGAAAGCAATCACACAGAAAGAAAGAAAATCTGTAAAACACTTCACTTTAAATAAATATTGGGACTGTGGGAGCTTAAACAAGGGTCAAGAGCTTGGTGTGTAAAACATGTAACAATGAAATTGAGAAATTCAATCTTTATTCTTAGAATATTTACAACATAAATAGTAATACGCTCATATACTTCACACGTGTATCAAAAATAAAGCAAGAATTCAAGTTCTTAGCACAGTCTGATCCTCCTTGTCAAATTGCATGTTAAAGTTTTATATTCATCTAATTTTAGATACATAACCATCAGAAAGAAAACAGGTTCTTCCTCCTCAGCTGAAAGTTGTGTTTGAAATATTTGGATTCCTGACATTATATTCTTTGATACAAGTGATTTTTTTCCCCTGAGGAACTTTAGTTATAACAACCTTATCAGCTTTTTAAGATCAGCCATAACAAATCACCTTTTATATCACTAACAATGCAACCCATCATTCAAGATGAATGAGTTTTAAACCACAAATTACGCCAAAAAGTAGCGTAAGAACAGAATTCCAACAAAAAGGTTGTGTTTAAACCCATCCCACGAGCTCTGTAAAGGCCTGACAAGGGGTTTCTGTCCAGCGTGGGCTCGGCTGGAATGGCACATTACAGAGGTGTGAAGGGACTCTGCCCCTCAAAGCTGCATTGGGCAGCACAGGGTGGAGGAGATCAGCAGCTGGGAAACTAGACAACTAATTTAGGACGTCACTGTGGAGAAGTCTGGCACCAGAACATTTTCACTGATGGCCTGCATGCTGCTACTAAACTTGAATCCTGTGTGGGTTATAAAATGGGATGTATTCTAAATAACCATGAACTGGGGGTTTACATGCTGTGTAACCCATGAACTGTGGGGTTTGTGTTCGAGACAGGGACCCTCAACATCACAGCACTATTTGTGATCACAAACATGCACCAATCCCAACCTGGGGAGCTGCATTCCCCACCTTTTCACCTCTCAGTAGAGCCTCTAACCCAGCTCACAAACTGTTTCAGCCTCTGCAGGAGTTTATTGCTGCTTATGTGCTCCTGGACTCTTGCAGAGTAGCTCTGCTCTTTCCATATGCCTTTATTTTTCTTCACAGCCTTTAACTCAGCCCGCAGGAGCCGCTTGTGCAGTTTCCAGTAGAGGTGGGAGTGGTGAGGCAGCCCCTCAATCCGGGCTGCTCTGGCCAGCCCTTGCCTCAAGAGCTCTTCGTTCAAGCACTTGCTGAAAAATCCACCCTAGAAAAACCACAATAAACAGATATTCACCATTGAAACAGGGTTATTAGGGGTGTGAATTCTCTCAGAGGTACAAGCTTTACTCATGGCTGTATCTAGGCTTTGGCAGGAGAAGTTGGAAGTGAAGAAGAATCCAGGTGACTTGAAACCCAACTCCAGTGTGAGGGTGGGCAGCCCTGGCACAGGGTGCCCAGAGCAACTGTGGCTGCCCCTGGATCCCTGGCAGTGCCCAAGGCCAGGCTGGACATTGGGGCTGGAGCACCTGGGACAGTGGGAGGTGTCCCTGCCCATGGACTGGAACTGGATGGTCTGTAAGTCCCTTCCAACCCAGACCATGCTGTGATTCTATAATGCCAGGCATTTGTGAAGGAACATTGGATAACAAACATTAGGCTAATCAGAACTGCAGATGCCTTTTTGGCACTGGCAGAGCAACACATTCCTGCCATGAATCAGTCTGAAAAACTACTGCTCCTGCAATCAGATTTGCAAATGCCACATTTAAAATTCACACCAAGGAAGATAAATCATAAATAACATTTGTTAAATGTATTGAGATAACTGTGTGACTACAGTCACATGTAAAACTGCAGACAAGAGCCAGTGTTTGTGTCTCTCCTTACCTTATGGACCAGGACGAGGCACTCCAGGGCCGAGCTGTCCCTGCCCAGGAGCTGGAACCACAGGGGCTGTTTGGGGAGCAGCTCCCGCTGCAGCCAGGCTGTGCCACCTGCAGCCAGCTCCACCCCGGCCAGGCGGATCAGCAGGAGCCCCTCCGGCTGCCCTGCAATGGAAAGGGACAGATCTGCTGCTGGGGGAAAGCTCAGGCTTTGCACACACCCTCAGCTGTTGCTAATGCATTGATTCCTGTGGACTAAAAAATCCCTTTTAGTTCCTCAAAGCAAACAGGAATTTGGTCTCATCACTTCTTCAGGGAAAAAAAAGATATAAATTCAAGATTGCCTAATTCAAAATGAGTTTTGGTTTATTTTGCACGCAAAGAAAAAGATCTGCTCCCACCCTCAGTTCCTAGACTTCATCCAAAGGGGCAGAAGCATCAGCACCTGCTGGTGTTTGCACAGCCAGGGTGAGAGTCACAGACTTGATGGACAGTTTGTTTCTGACAGCAAAACTGTCCCCAAAAATGGGTGTCTGCAAATAAAAGCACAATCCCAACAGAGGCTTTTTGCCAGGACTGAGATGAGCTGTGCAAGCAGAAGCCCTGCCTGAGTGCTCACTTCTGCTGCTGGAAAATATCACAGTAACTGTAAGGATTAACACAAACACTGTAGTGACAAACTCTCTGTCTCCTCGTGTCTTTTACTCCGCAGTTTCCCACCTGCAAAGAAAGACCAAAAGGTAAAGCTGGAAATGTGCCTCAGCCCTTCCTCTCAAGCTTGCAGCCACTCTAAGAGCAGCACATTTCATTTCTGCCCTTGCTCGTCACACGCTTTTCCTCATTACTCACATTTTCTCAGGATGGCTGAGATGAAAGGAATGCTGATGGGAATGTGCTCAACTTCCAGGCCCTTCTCTGTGATGTGATGTAATTTCCCTCTCAATTTCACATTCTTTTCTACGAACTCCACAGGTATATCCAAAGGACTTGTGAACTTTGTTGTCTATTGATGGAAGGAAGAGAAAGACAAAATTTTAAGAAAAAATATAGAGCAGTTGCAGCCACACTAAATCAAACTTCTTAAAATAGTTTGAGAAATTCTACCTCTATTATTAAACACCACGGGCAAGTGAATATAGATATATATTTAATAGTGAATATAGATATATATTTAATAGTGATCAGCTGCAGAAGCTGTGCCAGCCTCTCCACACTTAGCATTTTCCCTGTTTTACAGGACTTGCAATGTCGGTGCAGACATAAAAACCAGGTTTAGAGCAAGAATAGAAACTGCCATTTTTTGAGCAATGCCTATTGAAGTTCACTTGACTCCCCGAGAAAAGAGTGTTTTAGAAGCAGCCTGAATGGGGCTGGGAGAGGGGTGAAAGGAAGCCAGAGGACAGACACGCTGAAAACAAAGGCGGAGCAGGGAGTGCAGAAACAACCCCGCCTTTGATCCCGGAGGAAACCAGGAGAGGGACAAAGGCAGGTGAACAGCTTTGAGAAGATCACAAGAAGATTAAATTTGATACTACAGCCTGGGAGGATCCAAAGGGGACGGTTATGTGATCACACAGGAAAACCAAGCTGAGCAGCAGCAAAGACTTGGGCTGTAGCACAGGAATGGAGCGGCCAGAGGTTTGGGGTGAGGGAGAAGGACACGTGAGACCCCAAATAATTAAGACCCCCTAAAATAAGACACTGAGGTCTCACTGTAAGAGGCCTTAGCAGAGCACTGACCTACAAGCTGTGAAACCACCGAGGACTTCTGTACATCTGCTGGGAAATAAACCCCTAAAACACCACAACTGTAGCTGTGTCTCCTGTGTGTTATTTGTTCAGCAAACCTCCCCCTCTGCGGTCCATAGGGCCTCCCACTGGGAACACGGGAATCTGGGACCTTGCAAGCAGGAAGCCTGGAGGTTTGTAGGAACAAAAGTTGTTCCAAGCTGATCTCATTTGCTCCACCAACCAGGTTAATGCATTCACAGGCCCTTGGGTCAAAACCAACCAAACAAAAGACAGAGAAAAAGAATTCTGGCAACATTCGTGGTTCAGGTTTTCTGGTAGGATTTTAAAGTAAAAACTCCTCACAAATGTTCTTTGGTATCATTTGGAATTGTGCAGGGGGAAGACGAAGGTAACTGTGATTTTTTAAGCCGCTGGAACCCTGGGGGAGCACGGTGGCTCCTGCCCGTGGAGGTTCAGCTTCTCCAGGAGCGAGCAGCGTGGTGTTAGTCCAGCGTGCCCTGACCATCCTGGGAGCGAGGGAAGATCTGGGTGATGTTTAAAACCATTCCAGCAGTGTGTGTAAGGACAGAAAATACGCGAGGCAAGCGGCTGTTTCAGCTGTGTTGGGACAAGGGAGGGTGCTCGAGCTGCAGTGGGACAGGCAAAGGGGCCATTACCCCTCCCGGGAGATGCCACGGGACAGCGATATCGAGACCCTCAAGACTGAATCAAACTTCGCTGGTTTTTTTCACTTGTTAATCAGTAGCTGTAGCAAGACCGTTATGATTAAGCAATCGCATTGTGAACCTTGCACGCTTGGCTAATCTTTAGTTTTAAGGAAAGGGGAAGACAAAGCCAAGATGAATGGGCTGTCTGGGCGGGAGCCGCCGGCAGCGGAGGCAGCCGGGCTGAGCCGTGCCCGGGGAAAGGTAATTCCAGCGGCAGGACAGCGACCACCGCCCCACGGACCACCCGGGCCAAAGGGACCCCGGATTCCGGCGGAGGGAAGGGCTGGCCCTGCGGACTGATCAGCACGGGAAACCACAGACACAGCTACCACACGGGGGGCTGAGCGCGAATTAATAGAAAAGTTTACGGAATTTGTAAGCAGTGAATGCTGACGCTCTGTCAAAATATATAAATAATGCAACTATTGAGGAGTGGGGAGGATTTCGCGGGAACCACCAGCTCCTGCTCTGCGCAAACCAGAACAAAACACGGGAACGCTTTGGCGCTGCCGCCGGGAACAGCCCGCGGGCGGGACAGCCACGGGGCTGAGGGAGGGCAGGGGCAGGCCGGGCCCCACCACAGCGGGCCCGAGCGGCCGGGCCGGGCTCCCCCGCGTCCCCCGGGCCCGGGCCGGGCTCCCCCGCATCCCTCGGGCCTGGGCCGGGCTGCTCCCGGTTCTGAGCGGCCGGGCCGGGCTCCCCTGCGCCCCCGGGCCCGGCCCCACACTCACCACACGGAAGCTCCGCGCCAGCAGCAGCACCCCGGCCACGGCCGTGCCGGCGATCAGGCCCTGCGGAGGAGAACGGGGCTCAGCCGGGCCCAGCGGGCCCCCCCGGCCCGGTGCCCGCCCAGCCCCGGTGCCCGCCCAGCCCCGGTACCCGCAGCAGCCCCAGGTGCGCGTCCGCCCATTCGGAGAGCCGGGCCAGGGCCAGGGCAGCGCGCTCGGAGCCGCCGCCGCCTTCCTCCGGCATGGCCGCGTCCCGAGCGCCCCCGCGGGAGCCGGGAACGAACAGCGCCCGGTGCCGTCAGCGACACCGGCCCCGAGCAGCCCTGCCTGGGACCCTGCCAGGGATCCAGGGGCAGCCACAGCTGCTCTGGACACCCTGTGCCAGGGGCTCCCCATCCTCCCAGGGAACAATTCCCAATCTCCCACCCATCCCTGCCCTCTGGCAGTGGGAGCCATTCCCTGTGTCCTGTCCCTCCAGCCCTTGTCCCCAGTCCCTCTCCAGCTTTCCTGGAGCCCCTTCAGGCCCTGGCAGGGGCTCTGAGCTCTCCCTGGAGCCTTCTCCTCTCCACGTAGAACTCTGCCTTGAGCTCCTCAAACCTGTACCACACCTCCTCTGACCTTTCTGATGCTCCTTTCTTCTTGACATTTAAATTTGTTTGGCTTGTTATTCTTCTTGTTTTGGTTTTTTTTTTTTAAACATTAAAGATGTTTGAGTCTGTAATAATTCAATGTTAAAAAGAAAAATCACTTTTGAACAGAGTTGGTACAAAAAAAGTAGCAAGACCAACATCTTATGGGTGCTCTTCAGGAGCCTGCTAAGGGGTTGGCACAGCACAAACATTTCCAACTTACAAAATAGCTACTTAAATTAAAAGCACTAATCCACAACTTGTTTTACCAGTTTGAAAAAGGACACAGTTATTTCAGGTAACATATCTATTCCTACCGATTTGGAGTTTATGTGCAATTTTGATAGTGTTGATAATCTAATTATTGACTGGGTTAATCCTTAACCCATCTTTATTAGCGACAAGTTTCACTGGCACCTTTGGAAATAGTGAAAAAAAATTGCAAAGTAAAACCCAAATCTAATACACAGCAAATTTAATTTCTCAGCTTCTGCACTTGAAGTTTTTCCTCACAAACAGAAAAGTTAAAACAACTCCTGTAGGTATGCAAGATGTAATTAAATATGGTTCCAGTGGGGATACACACAGTTGATGTAGTGGAGCTGGTAGGACAGAGACTGACATGTACAGCCATAAGTCTGATATATTTTAATGCTGATTTTGCTCTTATGCAGAGGGGAAATTGGAAGACATTTGGCCTGGGCAGTAAAACCCATGTGATTTCACGTAGCACGAGTGGTTTTGCTGTGCTTGAAGCCAACTGTGAGGTGTGTCCCTCAAGGGAGAGGGAGGGGACAGAGGACAGGAGGCAGTGTCCAGCGAGTATTGGATCACTTTCCCCCCAAAACACACAGTAGCAGAAGATCCCAAACCCCCTCCCAGCCCAATCCTTCACATATTGACAAGAAACGTGGCAGAGAACCTTGTGCACCTTTCCAAGGGATGTTTAATAGTTTTCCTTTTTAATACCAATGTTCCACATCCACCCAGCGGGGTCCGAGTGCCTCTCCAGCACCTGGGGGTCCCTAAGGCACTCAGGAGGAGCTCAGTGGGAGAAATCCAGCAGGAATGTTTCCACCACGTGGCACCAGCAGCGAATTCTGCAGCAGCTCTGCCAGAGGATGCACCCCTTGGATTTGTGTGAGGGCGAGTCCTGCACCAGCTCCCTGCGAATTTGGCAACTTTGTCATCACCAACTCACTCTTCTCACCCCCAGCTGGGGGAAGTCTCGGTGCTCCCACTGCTTTTGAGAATGAATATTCAAATTTTAGTAATACAGTTTGGAAAACCAATGGATTGGTTTTCCTCTATCAACTCACCCCTTCCAAAGGCCCACGTGCCCTCCCTTGGGAAGCACCTCCAGTTCCAGCTGCAGGACTCGAGGCTCAGAGGATTGTGCGTTATCCCAGTCCTACCTTACAGCATTTTACCGTCAAGAAGGTACCCTGAACGTAAATCAAACTGCCTTGAAACAGCGGAAATAAATTAAACAAATGTCATTTGCTTATAAAAATATTTTCTTATAAATCTTTAAAGCTTATAAAAGCCAGAAAATACATTTAAAAGAATCTCCGGAACATTTCATCCTTTGAGGCATGGCTACAGTTCAGAAAGTGAGAAGAAGCAAAGCCCACAGACATCTCACACTGCTCTTCCCACAAGGAATTTCACAATACCAGGCTTAACCTCCAAGTCAGAATGCCTTGGGCACCCTTCCCTGGGTGTGCTGCCCTGTCAGATCATTTGTGTGAAAATAAAAGCTGGCACTCAGCATGCAATGCTGCTGCCTCTACAGCCACGGCAGGAGGAGCTTTCCCAGAGGTGCCCTATGCAATCAGCAGCTCTGGAGTCAGGGGTAGGCATGGAGCACTGAGGTGCTGCTTCAGCCATTCCTTTCTGAACTGCCCGTGCTGTGGGGAGGGCAGTGGTGCCACACACAGCCCTGCCTCGGCCACACAGAAATCCCTGGCGTGGCACAGAAACACCGACATTCCGGGGCGCTGATTATGGGATATGTCTGTAATAAAACTAAAACCAACTTGCTGGTCCATCCAACACCTAAGTGCATCAATTGCTCCTCTTGCACTTCCACGAAGACTGTCCTTCATCCTGCAGCTTTTTGAATTTTGGTCCGAGGAAGAACCACCAGGCGAAGCCCAGGACGACGCAGACGACAGACTCCACGTAGTACCCGTCCAGGGTGGTCACACAGGACCCTCCAGCTGCTGTGCACAGCTGAAACAGAGCACAGGTCACTGCACTGAGCACACAGCACTCCAGAGCTGCTGGGAGCCCCGTAGAGTTGTTTACTCTTTGTTGTTTCCTACGCAGTTGGTCAGAGAGGCTTTTGAGCTTATCAGCAGCATGAAAAGTGACATCAGCCCAAAGGGCAAACTCCAGAAACAGCCCCCCTGTCTGTGCTGGCCTGCAGGTGCAACCATTCCTCCCAACTCACAGAGAAAGATGACTTTTTTTCCCCTAGCCATCCATGTTGCAGACTCCTCAGACCTGGAAGTGCCCAAGGCCAGGCTGGACAGGGCTGGGAGCAACCTGGGATAGTGGAAGGTGTCCCTGCCATGGCAGGGGCTGGGACTGGATGGGCTTTTAGTTCCTTCCAATTCAAACCATTCCATGATTCTGTATCTGGGAGAAACACGCCCAGGATGGTTTTGAAGTGGAAGACAAACCCCCAGCATTCACAGGGTGATTGTACAGCCCAGGATTGTCTCTGCTATTGTTTGCCTTTCAACACTGCTCTAATCCCAGGATTAATCAATTCTCTGAGCTGAGGCTCTGCCAGCATTTTCATTATTCTGAGACATGTCAAAATCAGATTAGGAATAAGAAGGGAGTGGTGGTGGTGGTGGAATGTCACCAACCAGGAGGATGTGAGAAAAGATCAGAGGAGTGAGGTGAAGGAGGAAAAACTCAAGTTCAGTAGAGGCTGAGACACAAGGAACCTAATTAGTGTCAAGCTAATGAGAGAGAGGCTGGGAAAGCATTCACTACAGAAGCAGTTTCTCCTCTGCACCAGCAGAAACTGCAGCTCCAATTCAGACAAGACATGCTGGACTCCAGAACACTTTGATCATTTAGAGAACCTCCACATCCTAGAGCATCCTAGCATTCAGGAGTGAAATCTCAGTCATGAGCACAAAAAAACCCACCCAAACATTTCCACTCTTCAGCCATGTCAAATGTCTCATTTGCTGTGAGAAGGTGAATTTGAAATGTTGCTTTCCCAGCAGTTTTGTGTCCTGTTGTTTGAACTGTGTACAGCAAGTTCTTTGTTCTCTTCCACAGGGCTCCCAGAACTGGGCAGGCAGCCAGTCCCACTTGATTTCATGGGGAAAGTGGACACCAAAATCAGAGAGCAGAGCAGCATCTTGGAGAAGGTATCAAGGCAGGTAGATAAGAAGCCTCCAGGGAGACAAGAGGAAGAAAAACCTACCACAAGGAATGGAGGGCCCTGGGGGACAGAGAGCCTGCCAAGGACAGAGCCCCTGACTGCACAAAATCACACCTACAGGCTCCTCACACTGCACAGAACGTGGCACCAGTGGTGCTGCTACCCCAGCTCAGCACAGGAAGAAAAGGCTCACTACTCTGCAGCTGCAAACCCTGGGTAAGGGGGTGGTTATTCAGAGTGCACAGGTGCTAACAGACTGGATTTTATCAGACAGGAAAATGAGCTCCATCAGTGGGAAGTTTTAAGCACAAGCTATACATTGTGAAGGTTTTCAAAGGCAAAAAAAAAAAATAACTGCAAGAAGCCATTTACTTGAGACATTGAGCAGAGACCCAGCCAGCCCCAGACTCACCTCTGCGGCCGCTGCAGTGGCACAGGTGTGGCCCTGGGCCCCGGCACACTCCTTCACTGTGAGGGGGTCCACCAGCCACAGGGCCACCGTGGAGGGCCAGTTGCCCCCCAGGTTGGACACGGTGTTGAGCAGGGTCATGTAGGTGCCCCCGATGAGCGGGTCGCTGACCTTGGCGTTGAAGGCCATGATGGCCACGTACATGCTGTACAGGGTGATCTGGGGGGACAGACACAGGCCACGGTGTCCCCAGGAGCAGAGACAATGAAACCCCACCACGAAAACCCTGCTGAGAGATCCCCTGGACTCAGCAGCATGGACTGGAAAATGATCCAGCAGCAGCAGTTCCTCCTGCAGCTTGTCCCTGTGCTAACATGAGGAGTGGCCTTGCTGCTTGTCTCAAGTCATGCTGCAACAGACCCAGCCTCACATGCACTGACATGACTTGGGTTATCAAACTGAAATACAACCAGCCAGCTAAAACTGCATCTAAACACAATCCTTCTGCATTTAAAAATCACCTCTCAAGGCCCTGCATTTCAGTTCTGATCCAAAGACCACGCTGTGTCAGGTGTTTGCTTCCCGAGTCTTTGGATCAGATCCGTTATGATGTTCCTCCAACAATCGAGTTTTTTTCTAGGACCAGGATCTCATAACTTTATTTATTTGCACAACCAGTGCGTTCATCAGCATGCCTATCAAGCTTAGGCACAGCTCTGGGATTTCTCCAGCTCCTCTGTGCTTTTGAGCTTCTGGGTCTGGGGAGAAAGGAATGTGGGGAACTACACCAGACATGGACAACTCCAAGTAGCTCACAGATGATGCCTAATGGAGCACAGGGAATAGGGAGGAATAGCACCAGCAAGAGTATTAGAAGTCAGTCCTGCCACACAGCACAGGTCAGGCTTGGAGGGATTCCAGTGTGACCCAGGACAAGACAGGGAACAGCATTTCCCCTCCCCACACCGTGGGTGTTACCTGGTGTAGAGCATAACTCAGCACCACCACAGCGTAATAGTAGATAGGAAATCCTCCTTCATGCTTTACTTTAGGAGCCCACCACACCAGGAAAGCGAACTCCAGGCCAAGCAGCAACCTGGAGGGATGAAAAAGATCACTTGTTATTCCAAGTAATTCCTCCCATGTGTTTCCTCAACACAAAGCAACCACTGAACAATTGCAGAGAGTACATTAAAATAGTTTAGATCTGAACAGTTACACCTATTTCTATCTCAGAATTAGATATCAAACATTTGACAAGCAGTGACATTGTTAATTAGGAGCAGGAGAGCACTGCTCTAAAGCTGCTGTACATGCACATCCCAAACACCTCATGCTCTGCTTCCACACAGTGACACTGCATGACCCAGACAGTTCAACTCACTGTGACAATCCTGACACACTTCTCTGGACCTGGAAGTCAGAGAGTTACACACAAAACCCTACATGTGATCTGAACACACAAACTGAGCACACATATTACTGTGGCTCACTAGAATGAGGCTTTACCTGTAAGGCATTGCTTTGTAGAAGGTGTTCAGGGGCTGGGGGCCCGCTGTGTATTTGCTGATAACCAGAGGCAAGATGATCTGCAAAGGAACCATTGGAACTGCCAGCAGAGCCAGGTGCTCTTTGGGGACTCCCTCCTCCACCAGCTTGAGTCCTGTTACAGCATCTGCTGCTGAAAACCCAACCTGCAATGTCAAGGACACAAAATAAGCTGAGGAGAACAGGGAGTTTGGCTAGAAATTCAATTTACTCCCTATCATGTAAATTGAGAAATGGGATACAGGACAAGTCACTTCTGCCCCTGATTTGATTTCCAAATTAGTTCTACACATTCTAAACTTGCACACTCTTATTGTCATCACAGCCAAAGCTACTCTAGGAACATTAAGCAGCACTGTCATTCACTGCTGTGCCTTCACTGCTGTTGGCATCCTCAGTGTCCAACTAGGAGCCATGGAAACCCAGCCTGGACAGAGCTGGGGATTCTGAGCTAGAAAGAAACATTTTCTGTCCTTTTAACTGCAGGCTACACCCCCTGTTTACAAGTGCACTTTACTTTAATACCACATTGCCACCAAACTTCTCTTCAATGCTTGTGTTAAACACAAAAGCTCACACAAAGCTCTTCTGCTCAGCACAATGAGATAAGCCACTTTGCTTGAATTTCATGTGAAAATTCACAACTCTGGTGACAGCCAGCAGCAAAACTACATTACATCCCAGGGACTCAGCAGCTTTCCAGACTGATGCCAGCATCTAACAATTCTTAAGTCTATTTACTTACTTTTGAAGTGAGGATCAAGAGACAGAAAGTAAGAACTGCTGGCATCTTGATTATTGAGAATAGCAGCCTGTATGTGTCAGTGATGCCTTTTGTTTCTTCCTTTGCTGGTATTAGCTCCTGGTTTTCCTTTTTCAAGAAGGCAACCAATGTAGTGGTAACTAAGAAGACAGCTCCCCAGAAAAAGAGGAAATCTGGAAGGAAAATAAAATAAAATAAAAACTTCTTTGTAGCAGCTGTGACTGACAGTTGTAGAACATAAGCCTAATAATCCAAGTGGAATAAAACCAAGCAGCAAAAGCAAACCACAAGCACAGAGCTACATACAGTGAGTGACACAGCTCTGCCCTCCTCTGAAAGGAGGTGTTTGCTGGAGCTGAGGCAGAGGAGCAGCAGCAAAGCAGGTCACCTCCCTGCTGTTTGGTGGGTTATTACCACAGTGAGCACGCTGGAGGAAGAACAGAAGCAAAAATGAACGTGTGGAAGGATGACACACACAAGCACTACAGGCTGATAAAGGAGGAGAACCACATGGAATAGTTGGAAGACAGGGAAGAACCTCGAGAGGCAGAACCCCTTCCCAGCTCCCTCCTCACTCTGCAGTCAGGGAACCACTCTGTGCCTCAGCTCTACATCCCCACCTCATACCCATCTCCCCCCGGAGGAAACAGGGATTTAGGAGTGTGAGGATGGCCTCAGGAAAGATTTTACAGAGTTTTAAGGAGTCCTCAGATTTGTCTGGCAGAAGTGGAGACTTGCCAGCATTCAAGTGCTCTGTCTTAAGCAGATCAGTATCTGCTAAATCCTGGATGTGGGGCAGTAAAAAAACCAAGAGAGTACTTTTTGATTTAGTGAGTGGCCAATTCAAGCTCATCCTATCCTCTGCCTCTAGACAGAGGCAAGAAAGAACTCAGCCACGTGCAGGGGGTAGGACAGAAGCAGCCTTTAATCTTCCTGGTCAGGAGCGGCTCCAGCAGCCTCCGGGAGTCCGGCAAGAGCAGCGAGGGCTGGTGAAAGGGCAGGGACAGCACAAAGGTTCGGGCAATTATCGCCTGCTTCTCTGCACAGGAGGGGAACGGGCTCAGCAAGGTGGAGAAAACATGCAAGCACTGCTCCTGGTGTGTCCTACCATTCTCAGGGTACCAGAAAAAGGCTTTTCACAGCATTTCTGCTACTTTTCCCTTTCTTAAAATAAGCATGACCTCACAAGCAACACTGTCAGATTGCTCTCTCTTAAAAAAACAAGGTGCCCTAAAGAGACATTCTCAAGGGAAGATGCATTTTCTGAGAGTCTCACTGATCACAGCTGCTGGCTACAAAGGATGCAGAGGAGCAGTTCTCTAATAATAACCCTGAGCATTATCACTGCAGTGAGAGACACAGTGCAAGGATGGGGATAGAAATAGCTCTGAGCATCATCACATGAGTGCTCCTGATCAGGCCGGCCCTGTCAGCTGCAGCACAGCACTGCAGGGGCTGCATGAGCAACAAAGCAAAGCAAGAAAAAAAAAAACCAAATCCACTCAGACAAGAAAAAATGGGGTTTTTGAAGCTGTAGGCAGTTTACACAAAATAAGGTACATTTCCTTTCAAATACAAGGAACCTCACTAACAGGCTACAAGCAAAAGAACTTTGAAATTAGAGTTTGCATAAGGGATTTCAATTACAAACTTTCTGGTCCCACCATTGCTGCCTATTTTTTTTTCCACAGCTACACTGCTAGTAACAAAACAAACCACTGAGATGGGGCAAAACAAGTTTTTGAACTAGATCAGGGATGGATCAAGCTGGAAAACAGCCCTGAAGAAGGTACCCAGGTGGTACAAGTACCCAGGATCCCCTCCCAGGAGGAGGAGTGCTCCACAGTCCCTGGCACAGGTAAGTGGGGTGGCCTTTAAGGGGCACCTTTGTCCTGTGTTCACTCTGTCCTTCACGCTGGAACGGGCAAACCAGGCAGGAATCACAAACCCAGCCAGGGAGCTTCCCTGCTTTTAAAAAAACTGAAGTCACCTGAACACCAAGTGCTAACTAAATAAACCCCTGGAGGTGCCAAGACAATCAGCCCACAGAAGGGCTTTTCCCATTTCCTTCTCTGGCACTTCAGCCTGACACAGCGCAACACAGCCTTTGGTTTGGTGAATTTGATGATGGTTTTACATTTGTCCGCATTATTTCCTGAAGTTATTGAGAACAATGAATGCTGCTGCTTTTCAACAACTCAAAGCTGGCTTAGGATTACAGAATATCCTGAGCTGGGACGGACCCACAAGGATCATCCCAACTCCTGGCGTGGCACAAAACAACCCTGGAGTGCTGTCCAAAGGCTCCTGGAGCTCTGGCAGCCTCGGGCTCTGCCCATTCCCTGGGGAGCCAGGGCAGTGCCAGCACCCTCTGGGGAAGAGCCTTTTTCTGATCTCCACCTAAACCAGCTCCAGCCATTCCCTTGGGGTGCTGCCCCTCTGGATCATGGAGTGTTGACTTGTCCTTTCCCTGGCACTGGGCTCAGCCTACAACAAAAGTGCTCAGAGACCTGAGCTGGCAGAAAACACTCACCTTGTCCAGCAGTGAAGTTTTTTGCTGCTTTACCTGCCCAAACCTGCTCATCACAAGCCCATTACAGCCAGGGCAAGACCAGCGAGCCCCTGTGCCCCTCGGTGAGCTGGTTACTCCTGCTGCTCTCAGCTGCTCCAGGGAAACACCAAACTGTGCCAGTCACACAACCAAGAAACAGAAATTTCTTACACTTTTACCACCTGAACCATATCCTGCAACTACAGTGTCAGTTATCTGCTGTTCTTACTCCACCCACATCAATACCCCAGGGCAGGTTAAGGAGGTTGCACTGGTGCTGTTTGGGTTTGGGGATAATATCTTTTAAAAACAGCACTTTATTAATAGTAACAAACCCACTTAAACAAACAGCCCTGAGAGGAAAACACCCCAAACAACCAAAAGCCTGGGCAGTGAGGGAAGTACAGCCAAGCCAAGCTGTCTGAACACCAGTGGCTGTGAGTTGCATCAGCAGCAAAGACATCAGTGTGCACTGCAGTGCGAGAGAAGGGACACGCCAGCCCAGGAGCTGCACAGCACCAGGGAAAGCCAGGAACCAGCTGGGACACTTGGAAAGCCACCCTGTGCTCCCTGACACAGGCCAGACACAAGGCTGGCAGCAGGGAGCTAGTTAGAGGACTAGTTAGCAGTGGTGAGAGCTGCAGAGACCAGGCAAGCCCAGCAGCTGTGCAAACTGCTGTCCTGACTGACCCCTGAGGAAGGGGCAGGACAGAAAGCAAAGCTCCCCTTCACACAACAATTCCAGCCTGGTGTGGCATTCCTGATCTCTGAGATTGCACAGGCAAGGCAACAGTGTGAGAGGGGAGAAGAGACTGAGACCACGAGGATCTGCTCTTCACTGCCCAGGTCACCCTGACACTGCAGCCAGAAGTGGTGCCAGCATTTCCTGTCCTCCCTCAAACTTCCAACCAAACCAGCTGCAACCAAGCATCTCCAGGGTAACACCCCTAACATCAACCACCACAAGAACCTTTCTGAGAAAAATCCCAAACCCCAGCAAACAGAAACATCCCTCCACTAACAGCTAGTTATGCTTGGATTACCACACTTCATTTAATTTGCTAAAGAGAAAAGGCAAATCCCCCTTAATTGACTAAAATAAGGCCTTCCTTCAGAAACTGGCTACATGCTCAACCCTGAGCACCTTCACTTCTATTCTGTGAAAAATATCATTGGAAGAATCTTTTTAATTCTCCTCTTTCTTCTTCCCGCATGGAGACTTTGGCTTGCTTTCTTTAAAGAGTAATCTAGTCCATGGACATTAAACTAGGATGAAAAAAAAGAGTTCCTCCAAAGTGCTTAGGTCAGCCAAGATAATGACAAGGCAGGTTTCCCACACACTCTAGCCCAGAAAAATCTGAAGTCCAGTGCATGTAGTAGCGGGCTCTGCCAGCCTCCAAGCAGGCTGTGCTTTCCCACGGGGCAAGGCACAAACCAAACCTGTTTGGTTCCCAGCATCAAACCAAGAGGGGTCCAGGCACAGGGAAGAAGCATCCTGAGGGAGATATAACCATTATTATCAGGAAAAAATCCTTCCCTGTGAGGGTGGGCAGGCCCTGGCACAGGTGCCCAGAGCAGCTGAGGCTGCCTCTGGATCCCTGGCAGTGCCCAAGGCCAGGCTGGACACTGTGGCTGGGAGCAGCCTGGGACAGTGGAAGGTGTCCCTGCGCAGGAAATCTCTTTAGTCCCTTCCAAAGCAGCGCACTCCACGGCTCCGTCCCAGCACACCGGGCTGGCTGCAGGGCCCCGGCCGTACCTGAGAGGGTGACGATGCCCCGGGGCTGCGGCTCGAAGCGCAGGTACTTGTTGCAGAAGGAGGCGGACTCGAGGGCCAGGAACAGGACGTTTCCCAGGAAATAGCCGGCCGTCTGCCCCACGGAGTTGCAGGTGGAGGCGTAGCCCACGTTCTCCCGGGACAGCATGGTGAGCGCCCAGCCGTCCACCGCGATGTCCTGCGTGGCCGCCAGGAACTCGAAGAGGAAGAAGGTGACGGTGAGGGCCGCCACGTCGGGGCCGCGGCCGTGGCCGTCGCCCAGCAGCGCGTCCACCTGCGTGGACATGTAGATCATGAAGAGCCCCAGCACGTACTGCGTGGGCACCAGCCACGACTTGCGGCGGCCGAAGCCCCGCAGGTACACGGCGTCCACCAAGGGCGCCCACAGCAGCTTCAGGCTGAAGGGCCAGAACACGAAGCTGAAGAAGGCCTGGTCGGTGTAGCTGGCGCTCTTGCTCTGCAGGATGAGCGGCACGCTGCCCGCCAGCCCCAGCGGGATGCCCTGCAGCACGTACAGCACCAGCAGCAGCAGGATGCTGCCCAGCTCCGCGCGGTACCCCCGCGCCCGCGCCGGCAGCAGCGCCTCGGTGTCCCCGGGCAGCCCGGCGGGGGGCGGCTCGCCCG
>VWZV01016204.1:81833-92216 GCA_013397155.1 Irena cyanogastra | reverse complement strand
GATGGGCTTTAAGGTCCCAACCCAAACCCGCCAGCGACCCCGTGATACCATAGGATGGTGATGCACAAACCCCCACTAATTACAAAGCTCTGATTGTTTTTCCCCTGATAATAGAGCAAAATGTGCCGCCCGATCCCAACCCCCCGCGGGTGCCGAGGCTCTCCGGCGGTGTCCCCGCCGTGTCCCCGTCCCGCCCCTGACCCCGCCGCCGCTCCTCCCCTTCCGCCGGAGCGGCCGTGCCGGGCGGCTCCTCCTCCCGCGGGCGGCATTAGCTCATCGGCCGCGGCTCCTCGCGGCCCTTTCTTCGCGCTGCCCGCCGCCCCCATGGCCCTGTGCAACGGGGACACCAAGGTCAGTGCTGCGGCCGCGGGGCGCGGGGTNCCGGTTCGGAGCGCTCGCTCGGTCCCTGTGTAAGTTTTCTGTCACGCTTTCCCTTGGCCGTGTTCACAACCTCCCCTCCCGGCCGGGGCTGCTTCTGGGTGCCCCTCTCCCCGCTTGTTCTCGGCTCTTTCTCTAGTTTCGCAAGAAGCTGTGCCTCTGGAGGGTTTTTTGAGTGCTCAGTCGGTCCCTGTGTGAGTTTTGTGGCACGTTTTTCCGCGGCCGGGGCCGCAGCCTGCCCTCCTGGCCGGGGCTGCAGTTCTCCCTGGCAGTGGGGTGTGCAGCTCCTGGCCCATCCTGCGCCAGGGAGAGCGCTTTCTGCAGGCACCCGAGACTCCTGCCTGTTACAGTTCCCTGATACTGTGCTTTGGGGGCTCTTGTCTCGCTCTTGGGGATGGCCTGCGTTTGAGGGAGCTGCTTTCCTGTTGTACTGTGAAATACGAGTGAGCGTTCTTAGACCTGCTTAATTTTAATACCACAGGGGAACAGTTAAACTCCTGTAAAACCTGTGCTGGCTTGAAAGTGCAAGATCGAGGCTCCTGGTTTAGGCTTGTCCTGAGTTACTAGTGTGGGTGAAAGCTCAGGGCTGAGGGCTTGGACAGAGGAGCTGCTGCTTCGTTCCAGTCCTCCAGAATAGGACTGGTCTGTATGGAAATGTGGTTTATAAATTGCATTAATGACCAACCTGCAAGCATGTGGGTGTGTGAAATGCTGAAAAATCCCCTGATTCTACACGAGTGGGCTGTCAGGAGCTTGTACACTCAGTTTAAGGCACTAGGTAAGTATGTGAGGAACAGGATTTGTGGTGTCCTTGGCTGGTAACCCAGCCTGGTTCCAGTTCTCCTGCCTCAGCTCACTGGAGAACTCAGAATTATTTGGTTTTGACACCAGAAGAACTGTGTGATGGAAGATTTTTGTCCTCCAGTGTTAGCATGGTGAAGTGAGGCTGACCCTTGGCGTGGCAGCACAGCTGGGGTGACCACGGGGCTCAGTGGCATGTGGGACCTGTGGCAGCACAGCTGGGGTGACCACGGGGCTCAGGTGGCACGTGGGACCTGTGGCAGCACAGCTGGGGTGACCACGGGGCTCAGTGGCATGTGGGACCTGTGGCAGCACAGCTGGGGTGACCACGGGGCTCAGGTGGCACATGGGACCTGTGGCAGCGCAGCTGGGGTGACCACGGGGCTCAGTGGCATGTGGGACCTGTGGCAGCGCAGCTGGGGTGACCACGGGGCTCAGTGGCATGTGGGACCTGTGGCAGCGCAGCTGGGGTGACCACGGGGCTCAGTGGCATGTGGGACCTGTGGCAGCGCAGCTGGGGTGACCACGGGGCTCAGTGGCATGTGGGACCTGTGGCAGCGCAGCTGGGGTGACCACGGGGCTCAGTGGCATGTGGGACCTGTGGCAGCGCAGCTGGGGTGACCACGGGGCTCAGTGGCATGTGGGACCTGTGGCAGCGCAGCTGGGGTGACCACGGGGCTCAGTGGCATGTGGGACCTGTGGCAGCGCAGCTGGGGTGACCACGGGGCTCAGTGGCATGTGGGACCTGTGGCAGCGCAGCTGGGGTGACCACGGGGCTCAGTGGCATGTGGGACCTGTGGCAGCGCAGCTGGGGTGACCACGGGGCTCAGTGGCATGTGGGACCTGTGGCAGCGCAGCTGGGGTGACCACGGGGCTCAGTGGCATGTGGGACCTGTGGCAGCGCAGCTGGGGTGACCACGGGGCTCAGTGGCATGTGGGACCTGTGGCAGCGCAGCTGGGGTGACCACGGGGCTCAGTGGCATGTGGGACCTGTGGCAGCGCAGCTGGGGTGACCACGGGGCTCAGTGGCATGTGGGACCTGTGGCAGCGCAGCTGGGGTGACCACGGGGCTCAGTGGCATGTGGGACCTGTGGCAGCGCAGCTGGGGTGACCACGGGGCTCAGTGGCATGTGGGACCTTGGTGTCATGTCTCGGGGCCGTGGTGTTCAGGGTGGCTTGTGATTTGAATTAACTGAATAGAGACTTTCTTCTCTCAGTGTGCACAAGTTTTTAGTCCTGTTTTCAGTCCCACTGTGGGGACAGCAGCATGGTGCCTCTGCCCCAGTGCCTGGGCTGCCTGGGGTGGGTGCCAGAGCAGCTTCCACAGCAGCTCTCAAAACCAGCGAGTTCTCCAGATTTTTGTGCAAATAGCCCAGAAGACAAGGAGAGCTAGTTCTACCTGTACCGAGGGGAAAAGAGCTTTTGTTGGAGGCTCCTCAGTCCCCAGCAGGAGGAGGTGCTGGCTCCACAAGCCCCGGTGTCCCTGCAGGAGCTGGGCTGTCTGGTGTCCTCTGAATCTCTGCTGGCACACCCGTGGGGTACAGAGCTCAGCTGCCGTGTTGGCTGCACATGAACAGCATCTGCTCCTTTTTGGATTTCATCAAATGAAGCTTCCCTTGGTAAATTGGGGTTTAAAACCCCTAGCCTTGGAACTGTGCCTTTCAATAAGTAAAGCCAGATCCTGTGCTGGCTTTTCTGACTTTTTTCCCTTCCTCTTTTTGCCTGTGATTTATGGTGATGTACCTTGGGCTCTCTTGGTTCTGAACTCCTTTACAGTTCTACTTGTCTGGTTAGTTCAGAGGAGTCTGGATTGCTGTCCTGCTTCTGCTGGGATCTGAGGGAGGTGCAGATTCAGGACTCAGACTGATTTGTGCTGCTTTAACAGTCAAACTAACTGCTTACGCTTCTCGAGCTACCCCTGATGTAACTTCAGGCTCTTTCTGCTTTCACACTCCTGTCTCCCCCACAACTGTTGCTTATACCCCATTAACCACACCTGCCTCCCAAAGCATCTGGGGTAGGGAACTGAAAACCAGATTTATTTATTGGCTGCAGGTGTGGGTGCTCAGCTATCAGCCCAGCTGAGCTGACACCAACAGTAACTTCTATTTAGTCTTTTTTCATCAGGGCTGCAGAGGTCTGTCCCTAAATGACACAACCTACTGCTCTGAAACAATTAAAGACTTGAAATAAATAGCACTGCAAGGAGTAGTGTTTTTCCCCAAGACAGGTTCAGGAAAGCACAAGGATGTTCATCTCTCTGGTAAGAGCTGCTAATTTAGAAATTGCCAGGTGAAAATGCCCAGAATCACTCAAAGTGATTCCCTCCCATGCACTGGAAGGGAGGAGAGCTCTGTTGACTCTTCCTTACTGGGGTGTGAAGGGCTCTTTGCTGCTAAAGTCTGCTCTCTTCCAGCATGTGCACTTTTTGTTGTGTAACCCAGGACTAAAAGTCATTAAGAGCTCCCCATCAGGCAACTTGGCTGCCAACCGAAGGGCAAAAATGAAATATCTGATTTTAACCTGGATTTAGGCTTTTGAGGGATTTAGCACTGTTTTTTTTTCCCCCCACTTATGTCCTTTAATTAAGATAAAACCTCTTCCAGCTGGTGTGAACTTTGGAGGTTTCAGTGTGTTTGCTGGGAGGTTGTATCCCAGCAGGATGATGCTCTGCAGAACCACCTGTGGCTGCTCTGGGGTGGATTCCTGCCCCAGGTGGAAATTCCCGGGTTGGAGGTTCTGCTGCCAGGTCCAAAGGAGCAGAACCACTCCAACCTGCCATCAGTCAAACTCGAAATGGAGCTCCAAGATGTTTGGAGCAGCGTTTGCCAAAGTAAAACCCTTCCCAGTCTGTCCTTCACCAAGCTGCCTTGGCAAGGACAGGGTGAGCTTTGGGTCAGGGGAAGAACACCTTAAGAGAAGTCAATTCTTCAGGCAGCAAATTTTCGGTGTTAGAGCATGGCTGTTGATCCTTCCTTGGAGATTTGGAGATGCTCCCATAAGGACACTTCCATGGAATAGCTGGGTCTCCTCACAGTTTTTTTTTTTTAAATGAAGAAACTTGGCCTTGTGTTTTTTAGCACTCTTTCAGTTTTGGCTGAAGCTGGCCAAGCACAGTTCAGGGGCTCAGAGGGAACCTCTGCTTTGTCCTGACATGTAGTCTGCTCAAATGCTGCACTCAAAATGCGTGGGTTTTTTTTTTTTTTAATCATTTAGCAGCGACATTTGTTCTCAATTTTCCCTTTTTATTCTCTCCAGGAGGTAATGTCAAGTGAAGTTCAGCATATGAGGCAGTGTGATGAGGGAAAACATTTTTTGTTTGATTTTGTGCTGGTTTGCCTGAGAAAAAGGCCAGTGCTCTCAGTTCTTGTGGGCTGTGCTGGGGTTCATGTGGAACTGGAAAATGGAAAAGGATGGAGAGGCTGCAGATGGTGATCAGGGCATATGAGCTCTTGCTTGTGGAAAACTCTGCCTTCATCATATCATTAGCATTTTTCTTCCCTAATTTGTGCCCTGTTTGGTTTGGGGGATGGAGATGTCATGTCTGTGTGTCTCTTTAGGGTGGATGTTCTGTGCTGGTATCCAGTGCCTTTATCTTGCCAGTCCCTCAACTGGTCCTTATAATCTTCAACATTTTTTTTTTTTCATTTTGAAGTTTCTTGGCTGGTATTTATCATTTTTATCATAAATTAGCATACCTAATTAGCAAAGCCTTGCACATGTTAGTTGTTAAAGAGATCTGGCTCAGTCAATGGGCTGTCAGTGTAAAGCCAGAGCAGTTTAGGCTGGATATCAAGAGACATTTCCTGACAGAAAGGTTTGTAAAGCATCCGGGGCGCTGCCCAGGGTGGTGGTGGGGTCACCACCCCGAGAGGGTTCTGAAAATGCATGGGAGCAGCACTTGAGGGCACAGTTCAGTGGTGACCACGGTGGTGGGGTTGGGTGGACAGCTGGACTCAGGCCACTCGCAGAGGGCATTTCCAGCCTCGTGTCTTGGGAGTTCCATGGGATTGCTGAGTGGCTGTGGGTGATCCCATGGGATTGCTGAGCAGGTGTGGGTGACCCCATGGGGTTGCTGAGTGGCTGTGGGTGACCCCATGGGATNGTCTGTGTGGCCCCATGGGATTGCTGAGTGGGTGTGGGTGATTCCATGGGATTGCTGAGTGGGTGTGGGTGATTCCATGGGATTGCTGAGTGGCTGTGGGTGATTCCATGGGATTGCTGAGTGGCTGTGGGTGATTCCATGGGATTGCTGAGCAGATGCGGGTGATTCCATGGGATTTCTGATGTGGGTGTTGGTAATTCCATGGGATTGCTGAGCAGATGTGGCTGATCCCATGGGATTGCTGAGTGGGTGTGGGTGATCCCATGGGATTGCTGAGTGGGTGTGGGTGATCCCATGGGATTGCTGAGTGGGTGTGGGTGATTCCATGAGATTTCTGATGTGTCAGTGATTCCATGGGATTGCTGAGCAGATGTGGGTGACCCCATGGGATTTCTGATGTGTCAGTGATCCCATGGGATTGCTGAGCGGGTGTTGGTAATTCCATGGGATTGCTGTGCAGATGTGGGTGACCCCATGGGATTGCTGACGTGGGTGACTCTGGGATTGCCGATTGACTGTGGGTGCTGTTGGCAGCCCGAGAACGCCGGGGCAGAGCTGAAGGATGGGCAGCACCACTACGAGGGCGCCGTGGTGATTCTGGACGCGGGCGCGCAGTACGGCAAGGTGATCGACCGGCGCGTGCGCGAGCTCTTCGTGCAGTCCGAGATCTTCCCGCTGGAGACGCCGGCCTTCGCCATCCGCGAGCAGGGATTCCGGTACGTCCTTCCCTTCCCTTCCCTTCCCTTCCCTTCCCTTCCCTTCCCCTGCCCGTGCTCCCACCTGGGTGACAGCTCCGGTGCTGCAGTGACGCAGACAGGACTGTTCCTGCATGTGGGAAAAGCCAGTTCTTTGTTCACCTAACTCATTTCTGTGCAGTTCTCACAAACCTCGTCTTCACTCCCAAGTGGCTGGTGGTTTTCTCACCACCCACTTCGTTGGTTCACAGGTGTTTTTGTGTGTGTGTGCGCTAAGATTCTCCCTTCTCCTAGGCGTTTACATTTTTATTTGTGGATTTTTATGGGACAGATCTTTTGTTATTACAGGTGCAACCTATTTTTCTTACTAGAATAGGTGGTTGTGCTAACTGCTTCTTATTCCTTTGGTTCTTTCTGATGGGAACTTACATGCTAGCTGGTTAGCTGCACTTAGAAGGAGCAACAGGATTAAGCCCTGATTTTATAAAGCCTTTCTTTTATCATATCTCTACCTGTGTACAACTCTCTAATGCCAGGGGTGTGAATGATTCCATCTGAGCGTGGCCACAGGAACACCTGAGCTGTGCTGGGGACACTTGGGCAGAGATCCATCTTGTATATTTGTCTCTCCATGCCTTTTTGTACATTTGTTTCCTAATGTCATTTTGATAATTTAAATTCCAAAGTGTCATTCAAGAAGCTATCTGCCAAAATGTAGATGATTTTGCTGTTTCACCTGTTGAATTTTTTGTGGGCGTCTAAATTTTTTTTTTACTTTTTTTTTTAAATTAAACTAACTAACTTGGATGCTGAATGTATTGCGATAAATCGTGCCAGATGTTCCTGGGAAACAGCTAAAAAAAGTCCCTAATTGACACTGCCACTCATTGTTTGCAGCAAAGAAAGGTCTCCCAACTACTGAGTACTTTGTTCAGTAATTTTTCATGTTTCGTTAGGCTTTTTGGGATATACATCTCTTCTGTGTGTGGAGAATAAATACCCTGAAGTCTACAAATCACCAAAGATTTGTACTTACTTGTCAGTTTGGTACAAATCCAGAAATATGGTGCACGTGGGATTTTGGTTGTGCTCTGTAACAGATAAGGCAGTGCTGCAGAAGTGCATTTTCCAATCAATGATAATTAGTGAAGCAGTAAATAGTTTGTGTTGATGCAGGTTTGCAGTGGGAAGAGCTTCAGAACAGTTGAAAGTTCTTCAGAATATTTGGATTAGGCCTGTAGGACTTGTCATTGGAATCAGCTGCTCTCTAAAATGTGGCAGAGCCTCTTCCCCCAGGTCACTTCTCCAGGTTGGGGTGGTGGTTTCAGGTCACCCAGGCTGGTCAATAACTGTGTTTTTTTACAGTGTCAGCCAACAAACCCAACAGATCAACAGCTATGGTCACTGTAAAACTGAGTTTGTGGTTTCACTGCAGGGTTTTGGTGCACATCCCATGTCCTGGGAGCAGTCAGGCTCCCACCTTGCAGCTCGTGCATGGAATGGGTGAGGAGCTGCACCTGGGGCTGTGCTGAGCTTTGAGCTGGGCAGCAAGAGCCAACACTTTGCTGAATCATATTTGCATGTTGTGTTTGAAAAGCCAGCTCCTCAGTGTTCAGGACACTCTGTAGTGTCACCTAAATGTGGCATGGATGTGAGCATTTCCCACAATATCCTGGCTCTGCGTTTAGTCTGGGCTCTGGCACTGAGCTCTGGCAGGAGTCCTGACCTCGGGGTATCAATACACATATTTTCCTCTGGGTGTTTTTATGTGTTTCCTGAGGAGGTGCCTGTAACCCAGTGCAAAGGGGCTCTCCAGAGCTGGGTCAGATTGTTTGGAGAGGGGTTTAGGGTGAACCAGAGAAAGGCATATTCATGCCAGCACAGCCAAGTGTGCAGGAAATGACACAGTGCTGCAGGAAAGCTTGCAGACTCTGCATCCTGTGCTGTTCTGACTTCTCCTGCACAGTTGAGAAGATGTGAGTCCTTCTCTCAGCCTCAACTCATTTTTTTTACTTCAGTACCTGGGCACATTTCAAACCTGTGTATTATGTCAAATTTCAATTGGTATGGGAAAAACCCAGGTGTTTAAGACTCTACTTTTTGACTAGAACAGTGTATAACTATTTTGACTTCTCATAAGAATGTTCAATCTATAGGTGTGGCTGTAGAATTCCTTCAATTCCTTCCTAGAACCCAAGGGAGCAGCTGGAGCTGTGTCAGGAGAGGGTTGGGTTGGATGTCAGGGAAAGGTTCTGCCCAGGCTCCCCAGGGAATGGGCACAGCCTGAGCTCCAGGAGCATCCTCTGTGATTCTAATTAATGTTAAATAGTGTTCTGTACATCTGGCACTCGAACAGATGCTTCTGTGCATGGAGTTATTTGGAGCAGGAACACCAGCAGGCAGGGAGAGAGTCCAGGCCCTTTACAGCAGTCCAGGTTCAGGGAATGCACCGTGTCTCCAGGCTGACCAGAGGTGCCTGGGCAGGAACAGCAGGAGGAGTTTCAGGGTGGTTCAGTGTGAAACCACACCCGGGTCAGCTGTGCAGGTTCCAGAGCTGGCCTGGAGCTCCCAGCAGCAGGGAAACAAGTGCTGCCTCCTCCAGCTCCATCCCTCCTGGACTGGAGGGGCTGCAGGTGACCTTGGTGCCCGGGCTTGGTCCTGCAGGGCTGTTTCTGTTGGTGGCACAGGCAGGAGCAGGCAGCACGGTGCCTGTTCCTGCTGCTCAGAACCAGGAAAACTCCGCTTTGTCAGTACTTGCATGGAACTAACGCTGGGGGAATGATTAGATACATTTAATCCCATTTGTGCAACTCCTGTCTCGTTTGGTTTTGCGTTCCTGGCTCAGAGGAGGTTTGATGTTCTCTGTGAAACAAACAGTTCTGAGTCCAAGGTCTGTGCAGCCCTGCTCGATCCCGGGACGAGGCCAGAAGTGTTGCCCAGCTGGTGCTTCTGCACATTATGGTCTTGTAAATCACTGTGGTTTGCAAAAGCTCTCTCTTCCCCTTTCAGATGGTTTAATTTTCTTTCACATTGTGAAGTATTCACTCCAAACCCTACATGATTGCATGTGTTGTGCTTGGAACTCTCAACTTGTTATTAATGCCATCTCTGCATAACCAGAATGGATGGAGGGATTTTTTTTTCAGCAGATTTAGGAGTTAGGGAGTGGATTTTTTGACTGCAGGTCTCCTCCAGATGTCACAGACTTCATAGATTGTGTGTGTGTATGTATGTATGTATATATATATATATGTGTATATATATATATGTATATATCTGTATCTTGGTGCTGATACTCTGCAGTTGCCCCAGCCACCCTGCTTCTCTCGTAGCTGATGGTTGGCCATGAGGAATTTAAAATACAGGCACTTTTAATGATGGTTTATATTTGACTTTGTTTAAACTGGGGAAGTCTTTCTCTGAAAACGTGCTGGGTCTGACAGCAAAAATCAAGCTACACGTTATGACATCTCTGTTAAAATGTCTGTTAGAAAGCATCAGTTCCAAGAGTGGTCTGAGGCAGTGCCAATGCTTACAGGAAATAGATTTCAAAGTGACCAGTGTATTTGCATTGATGATTCCTTCATGTTCTGTCTGCAGAGCCATCATCATCTCTGGAGGACCAAACTCTGTGTATGCAGAAGATGCACCATGGTTCGACCCAGCCATATTCACAATAGGAAAACCAGTGCTTGGGATCTGCTATGGCATGCAGGTGCTGCTGGGGGTAACACAGAGTCCTTGGGGCTGGGAAACACCTCCAGGAGCCAGTCCAGCCCTTCCAGGCCTCGTTTCTGCATGGGCTGGAGGGCAGTGCTGCAGGAGCTGCTCTCCAGCCAGGGCAGAGCCACAGGAGCATCCAGTTAATGAACTGAGCTTGCAGTGTGTTCCTCCTTATCTTGTAATGAGCTGCCTCAAACTGAAGGAGGGCAGATTGGAATTGGAGATCAGGGAAAAGCTCTTCTCTGGGAGGGTGGGCAGGCCCTGGCACAGGGTGCCCAGAGCAGCTGGGGCTGCTCCTGGATCCCTGGCAGTGCCCAAGGCCAGGCTGGACAGGGCTTGGAGCAGCCTGAGACAGTGGGAGGTGTCCCTGCTCCTGGGAGGGGGGGAATGGGATGAGCTTTAAGGTCCTTCCAACCCAAACCAGTTTGGGATCAGTTGCATGAATGGTTTTTCTTTGCTGCAGTGCTGTGAATTGAGTTCCACACTCCCTGTTTTTGTCAGAGTAAATACAGCCTGTCAGTCACTCATTAATTCTGCCCAGCTGGTGCTGAAAAAGGCACCTCTCCTGGGAACAAGTGGAGCAGTGTCTCAGGCATGGGCTGTTTCTGGCAGGGTTCTGAAGAGTGCTTAACACTCCCTCACAAAAGAAAAAAACAAAAAAACAACAACAACAACAAAAAA
>VWZV01016204.1:63785-81790 GCA_013397155.1 Irena cyanogastra | reverse complement strand
CACCCCACCAAAAATCCCTTACTTACCTGGTTGAGGTTCTACCTGATGTTCCTGCAGGGATCTGGTAGATCCCAGCTGAGCAAAACAAACTTCCAGGGAGACAAGGGCTGCTTTAGGTGCATGATTTCTGCTCATGCATCTGGCTTTTTCCAGGGTTATTCACAAAACAAAACTAAGGGAATAAATTCGGGTTTTTGACGTGGCCTCAGGTACTCAGCTGGTTTGCAGAGCAGCTGTTTCTGAGGGAGGGAGCTGTATGCTATGGAATATACAAAATCTCTTTGCAGATCTCTGCCTGTGGGGTTCTGCTCCCTGTGAGTGGCAGTGGCCCCAGCTGTGCTGGTACAGGGGAGCCTGGTACAGAGCCAGGATTAATTCTGCAGGGAGTTCTTACAGCTTGGGTGTGGTGAGGTGGTGCCAGGCCCAGTGAGGCATGGGGGTGCAGGGGTGAGGGGCTGTCTCACGGGGTCCCTTTGCTCTGCAGATGATGAACAAGGTGTTTGGAGGGACGGTGCACAAGAAGAGCGTTCGGGAGGACGGAGTGTTCAGCATTACCCTGGACAACACCTGCTCACTCTTCAGGTGCACACACATTTCCAGCTACCAAAGCAGTGCCAGGCTGGGCAGGGCTGTGTGGATGAGAGGAAGGGGTTTTTTTTAAAAAAAAGGAGTGAAATTAGCTGATAATTTCTAATAAAACTTTTACAAATAAGCAGGTTACTCATTGAAACAGATACTTAGGGATAACTTTCCAATTGGCTCTAAAAAAGCAGGTGTATTTGCTGGGAATATTGTATAAACTCCTTATTTCAGAGCCTTCACTGAGACACTGTAAGTGCACCACGATCTGAGAATATTTGAGTTGAGCTCTTGTCTCCTGCAGTGCACTGCTCTTGTATTTGTTGGTGCTCATCCAGTTTTGGAAAGGGCACAGAAAATCCAAACCCGTTCCTCTTCTACCTTCCTTTAAAACTGCTTTGTGATGTTTTATCAATCAGAATTCGATTTCTTGATTATTTTGGATGGCTTTCAAGTTCCTTGTAAAAAGTCTGACAGTTTACTCATCCCTGGTGTTCCAGTTTTATTATCTTCCTTCTGCAGGGCTCCTGCAGAACTGCCTGATGTGCCCAAATTGTCCTGAAAACACAGAGTTTTGAACCAGAAAAGCTTGCTTTGTTGAACTAAAAAGCAAGACTCCCAGTGTCCTGATTGACTCCAGATGGCTCCCCATGGCCTAGAGGAGACTGCAGTACTGGGGTGCTCATAAGGAGAAACCCACAAACCCTTCAGAATTAAGATCAGTTCCCTCTTGCAGGAGGGGTGTGTTGGACAGACACAGGCAGCTTCCAGGGGAGGCATCTCAAAGCTGCAGGTGGCTGTTCCTGGCAGGGAAATCCTGCAGATATTTCAAATGTCCTGGGCTATTGAGATGTGCTTTTGTTGGAATCCCTCAGGGCATCTCTTGGAAAGGCACAGAGTTAGGTCTTGTTCTTTCTTGAATTGATTCTAGTTTCTAATCCTGGTTTAGAGGCCTTCAGAAGGAAGAGCTTGTGCTCCTCACTCATGGAGATAGTGTGGATAAAGTAGCTGATGGATTCAAAGTGGTGGCACAGTCTGGGAACATCATAGCAGGTATTTATTTTATCCTGAATTCGTCTTCTGATAACGTTTGGTAAAGTAAAGAATTATGGCAGACAGGAGTTAGAACCAAATGGGAACAGAGTAATAGCTCTTGTTATTTAATTGCCAAATAAATGAACTGTTTTTAACAATTTCTGATGTGTGTGTTTGTATGTCAAGCTGTCACCATAATAAAGAAATAGACTTTAAAAGGAACAATTCTGATTTAAATGTGATTAAAGTTAACCTTATTTATGTAGTTTATATTATTTTAAAGCATGCATGTGTTGTTTGACTTAGAAATAAAAATATCCTGTGCCCTTAAGGCAGGGGAGAGGGAGACCTGCACTGTGGTGTGCAGTGCCAGTGGGGTTTGGGCTGTGCCCTGGAACAGTACAAGTCAAGCAGTGTTTAATTATTAAAGTGTTTAATTATTAAAATAATTATTAAATTATTGTTATTGTATTTAATATTGCATGAGTGTTCAACTGAGCGAGAAAAATGTAGGTACTGAGAGCAGGGCTTTAACATCACACAGAGATTGTCACAGGAAATTGTGGGACCTTAGAGTTTGGGATTTGAAAGCCACTGGAGTTACAAAATCCCAAAGAGCCACTTGGAGTCTCTTGCTTGAGTTGAGTATGCATTCAGTCCTAGCTTAGTTATTTATTCTTGTTTTGTCATGTATACCAGGCATAGCAAATGAGTCTAAAAAACTCTATGGAGCCCAGTTCCACCCTGAGGTGAGCCTCACCGTGAACGGGAAGATGATCCTGAAGAACTTCCTGTACGACATCGCGGGCTGCAGCGGCACCTTCACCGTGGAGAACAGGGAGCTGCAGTGCATCCAGGACATCAAGGACAAAGTGGGCTCCTCAAAGGTCCTGGTGAGTCCGGCCAGAGCTGGGGGCTTGCAGAAGCACTGGGGCTGGTGTGGGAAGCGGGGCAGTGTCGTGGTGTGGGTCCTGCAGCCGCAGGTTTTAGGGGAGCTGTGCAGCTGGGGCAGCGCGTCGGTGGCTGCCTCTGGGTTGGGGTTCTGCCCTGCCCTCCCCTCCCAGCTGCTGTGCTGGCACCTGGCTGGCACACACAGCTGACCCGGTGTGGCTCCCTGGCTGGCAGGGCTGACCCAGCTTGGGCTCCCTAGTTGGCACACACAGCTGACCCGGCATGGCACCCTGGTTGGCATGGCTGACCCAGTGTGGCTCCCTGGTTGGTGGCACAGCTGACCCAGTGTGGCTCCCTGGTTGGCACACACAGCTGACCCAGTGTGGCTTCCCTGGTTGGTGGCACAGCTGCCCCAGTGTGGGCTCCCTGGTTGCTGGCACAGCTGACCCAGTGTGGCTCCCTGGTTGGCACACACAGCTGACCCAGTGTGGCTCCCTGGTTGGCACAGCCGACCCAGTGTGGGTCCTGTCCCTGGTTGGCACAGCTGGCCCAGCGTGGGTCCTGTCCCTGGTTGCTGGCACAGCTGACCCGTGGCTCCTGTCCCTGGTTGCTGGCACAGCTGACCCGTGGCTCGTGGCTCCTGTCCCTGTCCCCGCAGGTGCTGCTCAGTGGCGGTGTGGACTCCACGGTGTGCACGGCGCTGCTGAACCGCGCGCTGAACCGCGAGCAGGTCATCGCCGTGCACATCGACAACGGCTTCATGCGCAAGAGGGAGAGCCAGGCCGTGGAGGAGGCCCTCAGGAAGCTGGGCATCCACGTCAAAGGTACCTCCTGCCTGCTCCCTGCTCCTTCTGCCACTGGGGCTTCTGGTGGTTCTCCCAAAATCTGCCCTTAGGGTCGGGTTTCCTTGAGCTGCTGTCCCCAGACTCTGGTACCGAGGGTGGGTGGGCGGTGTGGAACCACCTGAAGCTGTTCAGAGTTTAAACTGGAATGTTAGGCCTTGTTTACTTGATGGGGCAGCTCACTGTATGCTCCAGTCTCTTCAGATGTTGGTGTCTGTGCAGATGGGGCACAGCAGGGCAGTGGATTTGTGCCTTGGTCACATCTCAGCTGAGGGATCCTGTTCAGCTGCTGCAGAACTCACTGAATTTCCATTTTCTCCAGCGTCCTGATGAAAACTTAGGGCTTCATTTCTTATCCTGAGTCTCTGTCAACTGTGAGCTCATTTGGGTGACTGAATGCTGCTATAGCCAAAATGACTTTCAGGGCATTTTTTCTTGCTTTGAAAGAGGTGCATTTTAGTGGTTTTGGAGTGACTTTTTGAGAACAAGGTGTTGGTTGGTCAAAGGCTGGACTCAGTGATCTGAGAGGTCTTTTCCAACCTTCGTGACTCTGTGAAGGAGTTAACTGAGAGCAGAAGTGCCCAGACGTGGCTGATGGGAAGGCTCAGAGGGTTTTTTGTACCTCAGGTATGAGGAGGTCAGAGCAGACCAAGTTTGTGCCAGCAGCAGGAGCTGCTCCGTGCTGCCTGGTGAATTCCTGCCCCTTCTGGGGCTCTGTGCCTCGCCCAGGGGCTCTCCTGTGCTCTGCTCAGGCACAGGAGCAGTGCTTCCACTGGCACCATGCAGGCTGGGCTGCAGTGTCCTGGGCTTCATTCTAAACACATTCTTCTACATTTATATTTACCCTTTTTTTTTAAGTGGAAAATCCATGTCTTATTCTTGCATTGTGTGGAGCAATAAACCTGGGCTCTGGCAGGCAGCCAGAGGAGCAAATTGTGGGAATCCCTTTGCTGCAAATGCTCCTTCTGTAGGGCTGGAGTTCAGTGCTGGTGGAAGATGCCAGAGCCTCCCAGCTGATCTCTGCATTGGGAGCCTCTCTAAATTAAGTGGCATAATGTAGCATGAGTAAATAGTGCATCATTTAATTTTGGTTGCAGAAAGGCCTTGGGGAAACACTGTCCTGTCAACTGTTTAAAGCAAGTAAATTATCATCTAGGAGAGAGGCAAGAACTGGACTTGCATGTGGCTGCCTAATCTCACAATATGGAAAAAGTAAAAGGTTGATAAAAAAAAAAAGACTCTTGTTAAAATTAATTTTTGAGGTATTGAGCAGCCCTATTCAATGCAGTTAATAGTCAAAGGAAATTATTTTTTTGGGTGTTTTTTTTAAAGCAATAAAGTGAAATTTTTGCACAAAAATCTTTATTGATTTTGCAAAAAAAAAAAACCACAAAACCCCCTGTGATTTCCTGCAGTGGTGAATGCAGCCCATTCATTCTATAATGGCACAACAACTCTGCCCATCTCAGACGAGGACAGAACTCCACGGAAAAGAATTAGCAAGACCTTAAATATGACTACAAGTCCTGAAGAAAAGAGAAAAATCATCGGCGACACCTTTGTTAAGGTAATGTTTACTTGTTGTTTGGTTGAAGTTTTCAGAGACTGTGGTAGTTTTTAAGTGCTATGGTTCCTGGGTACACCTTTCAGTGTTTAATTGTGTGAGCTGTGGGTGACCCCTTTGGTAAGAGACAGGATATTTGACAGGTGCTGGTGTTCCTGTGCTCTGGAGACACTTTTTCCATTTTCTGTTCCACAGAAGATGGGGTTACAGGAGTGTTTGAGCAGTGGGGCAGTGGCATCATGGGTTTGTTGGTTGGTTACAGCTCCCTGCCCCGGGTCAGACAGTTCACTTGAGACCTCTGACAGCCGGAACTCTTCCTCCTTGTGCCCCTCCTGCAGATTGCCAACGAGGTCATCGGGGAGATGAACCTGAAACCCGAGGAGGTGTTCCTTGCTCAGGGCACCCTCAGGCCTGACCTGATTGAGAGTGCTTCCCTGGTGGCCAGTGGCAAGGCTGAGGTGATCAAAACCCACCACAACGACACGGAGCTGATCCGCAAGCTGCGCGAGGAGGTGAGGCAGGGGCTGCCCCGGCTCAAACCCGGCTCTGCACGAACCAGCACCCACAGGAGGAGCTCTCCTGGCTGCTGTCACTGTCACTGGTGGCACCCTGCTGGGACAAGGCCCCTGAGAGTCTGTCACCTGTAATTCAGCGCGTGTCTCTTGTTGCCAAGGGTGTGTTTGTCTGAAGCCCAGAAAAGCTCTTTAAGCACCTTTCTGTGCACAGCTCTTCAGTGTTGGCATGTGAAGCAGAGGTGGGAGAGTGCCTGCTTTGGTTTCCTGGCACTGGAGTGCTGAGTTCTGTAGCTGTATGACACTCCAAAAAAGAACCAGCCCAGGAGAGAGACCTCACCCAGCAGCCTGGTGGAAGGTGCTCAGTTAGCCCCAACTCCCACCCACAGGAGAGAACTGATGATCCCCATTTCTAATACAGATCCCTGCACAAAGTGCTTTCAAGGCTTGGGGTTGGGTTGGGCATCCAGCAGAGTCAAGAAAGGTCTGAATTCATGCAGGCAGAGCCAGCTTGGCCTTGCAGCTCTGTCTGCTCTGCTGGAGCCACGGATTCTTTGGCACAAACTGGGACTTCCTGGTCTCGCCCTCTGCCCTGCAGCTGTTATACAAAGCCCACATTCACATGGAATTTCTTTCCAGTGTTTATGGAATCATTGGCACTGGTGCTGTGAGGTCAGGCCAGTTTGGGTGCCAGAGCCTGAACATTTGAGGCTTTTTGTCTGGATATGTGAGCTGGAGTGTAAATTACCTTTTTTTTTTTTTTCTTTTTAGGGTAAGGTAATAGAACCACTGAAAGACTTTCACAAAGATGAAGTGAGAGTGCTAGGAAGAGAGCTTGGCCTTCCTGAGGAGCTGGTTTCCAGGCATCCCTTCCCAGGTGTGCAGCTGGTGGATCACAGCAGTGTTCTTCAGCAGAGCAACTGCAGTATAAAACTGATCTGTAAACACAGAAAAAATCGATTTGGGTTTTCACTTAAGCACAGTCTTTCAGGAAAAGATGGCTTGAGAGGAGCTTGATAAACATACATAACACTTTGTAGTGGAGCCTTTGGTGGGAGAAGCCAGAGGAGGAGTTCTCAGTAAGGGCAGTGAGCTCTGCCTGAGCTGCCATGCGGATCTGGCCTGGAATAATGGCCTGGCCCTGCCTTTCCAAGGAGCATTTCCTGTCTTGAAAGTAAATTCTAACACTTCTAACACGAGTTCTCCACTAGAAAACAGCAAAGTTGATAATTGTGGGTTGGTTTCTTTTTGTCCTTGAGGGTGTTTAGGCAGCTGAAGCTTGGGCACAATGGTTTTTTTCTAATGTAATACACAGGAATACACAGAGCTCAGTGACTGCCTCACTGTTCCACACTGGCAGGTGGAAAGCAGCTTCCTGGTATTTGGTGTAATATCTTTTCAACCTTGCTTTGCAGGTCCTGGCCTAGCAATCAGAGTGATCTGTGCTGAAGAACCTTACGTGTGCAAAGACTTCCCAGAAACAAACAACATCTTGAAAATAGTGGCAGATTTTTCTGCAAGTGTGAAGAAGGTAAGGAAATTCTAAATTTTCCTTTTTAGTGATGGTTCTGTAGTGATCTGCAGCGAGGTTTAGTCTGCTAAAAGGTTAAAGGAACTGGTTTGTGCTCTTTAAGGAATGCTGCCTCCAAGTACAGCTCAATTGAGGCTGTTCAGTGGAATTTTTAGCGCTGTGACTGGTGCAAGTGTTTTGAACCATTTCTGGAAAATGGAGCTTTATTTACCTTTCAGAGAATAAACAAATTCTGTTGTAGTTAAACTTTGTGCAGATGAGATCATGTAGTGTCAGGAAAAGGTCTTCCCTCCCTGAAAGAGCTGTAACATTCTAGGTTTGCACACCCCAAAAATCACTGGGTGTGTAAATGCAAATGCCCTGATCCAAAACCTGGAATTTTCAGTGGCTTGACTCCCACATCTCCCAACTCTGCTGACCTTTGTCATTGGGGGGGGGTCTGCTCTGAGGTGTGAGTTCAAAACAACTTCCAGAACCTTTTTGGTAAATCCTGAAGGGCAGGGATTTCCATCTGCCTTTCCTTTAAAAGATACGGAATTGTGGTGACGTTAAACTGGAAAGTGCAGCTGTGTGAAGGAGAAAATGAGCACAGGAAAAGAGCTTCCCCTATGGGCTTGGAGAGCTTCAGCTTAAAACACAGTGCAATCACAGAAAAGTGCTTTTGCTGATGTTTAATTGTCAGATGAGAGGTATCTTTTAAACAGTTCAAGGGGTAAATGTAGGCTAAGCAAACAGTTACTTAAATAACAATTTTATTTGTGCAAGTTCTGGGAGCTTTATTTGATTGCAGTTTCTTGTTGTGCATCCTTGCCCAGCCTCACACGCTGCTGCAGAGGGTGAAGGCGTGCACGAGTGAGGAGGACCAGGAGAAGCTGATGCAGATCACAAGCCTACATTCACTGAATGCCTTCTTGCTCCCTATCAAAACCGTGGGAGTGCAGGTACAGGGCTGCTTGCAGGCTGTGCTGGGAGCTGCTGCTGCAGGACAGGCTGTGAGAAACAAACACCTCTGCTGCTGCAGGGCAGGATTGGGGAACAAACACCTCTGCTGCTGCAGGGCAGCCTTGGGGAACAAACACCTCTGCTGCTGCAGGGCAGGATTGGGGAACAAACACCTCTGCTGCTGCAGGGCAGGATTGGGGAACAAACACCTCTGCTGCTGCAGGGCAGGCTGTGGGAACAAACACCTCTGCTGCTGCAGGGCAGGCTGTGGGAACAAACACCTCTGCTGCTGCAGGGCAGGATTGGGGAACAAACACCTCTGCTGCTGCAGGGCAGGCTGTGGGAACAAACACCTCTGCTGCTGCAGGGCAGGATTGGGGAACAAACACCTCTGCTGCTGCAGGGCAGGATTGGGGAACAAACACCTCTGCTGCTGCAGGGCAGGCTGTGGGAACAAACACCTCTGCTGCTGCAGGGCAGGATTGGGGAACAAACACCTCTGCTGCTGCAGGGCAGGCTGTGGGAACAAACACCTCTGCTGCTGCAGGGCAGGCTGTGGGAACAAACACCTCTGCTGCTGCAGGGAATGGAGCTGGCTCAGGAGGGGAGGTTGGAGTGGCTGTGCCAGCCTTGTCCCTGTGCAGGGCAGGTGTTGGGAGCCCTGAGCTCGGTGCCAGGGCTCTCTGGGGGCATTGTCTAGCCCAGGAAAGGGTGGGTGGTCACTCTGCAGCAGCTGCTGCAGCCCCTGGGCTCTGCTCTCACCTGCTGGCCCCACAGAGGCTCAGGAGTGCTTGGTTGCCCTCGGTAAAACCCCACTTTGCTACTTTTGGAGGTGCTTGTTGCCCTTTCCAGTGCTGCTCTGAGCTGTGCTCATCCTTCTCCTTGGGAAGGGAGGAGCTGGAGCAGTGCAGGGGCACTGGGGTCTGTGCAGCAGCTGAGTTCCCTTTCCTCCCCTGGGACAGACACAGCCAGGTACAGGTGCAGAGCTGGCACTCATGGAACTGTGTGCAGCAACTCTGGGATTTCCTTCCTGAGCAGTTGTGGCTGTAAAGCACCTTTCTCTCACTCTGTGTTGAATTCCTCCTCATATTTTATCTTCAGCTGCCTAATGCTGCGTGCAGCTCTTTGCAGTCAGCTTTGCTTACTGTTTCAGGCTGCAGTGTCACCAAATCTCTGTGCTTTGTCACCAAAATGCCAACACTGGCCACTGTAGATGAGTCTTCCCAGCCTGAGTATTTCCTTCTACAGCTCTCTCATCTTGCTCTGTATTTTCTCCCCCACCCAGTCTGTCGCTGGTGCCACCAGCTCAGTGTCTGCTGAACACTGGCCCAGGCTGTGCTCCTGTCAGCTGCAGGGTGGGCAGGAAGGGGCAGTGAGTGGCCCTGGCAGCAGAGCTGGCACTCAGAGGGGTTGTTTCTGCTCCCCAGGGTGACTGTCGCTCCTACAGCTACGTCTGTGGCATCTCCAGCAAAGATGCTCCTCACTGGGAGTCCCTGATGTTCCTCGCCAGGCTCATCCCACGCATGTGCCACAACATCAACAGGTGAGTGTTGGGTTGCCTCTGGTTTTAACTGTCTCATTCATATGTGGAAGTTTAGCAGGTGCAGCCAGTTCCCTGTTTAATCTGAGGTGTGATATTTTTACATGTTGGACAGGTGTATCATACAGAGGTCACAAACACACAATAAATCAAAGTATGGGTTTATTTCCAGCTTGAAAAGAAATTGCTGGCCTATATCCTTGGATTAGGCAGCATCCACTATAATTTATGCAAATCCCTTCTGCAAGGCTCCAGCCTGGTGCTGAGCTGTGATGTGCTGCAGTTTGGTTTGCCTTTGTGTCAGGAAGGGATTTGTGTGGGGCTGTCAGTTCTGATGGCACAGGGAGAGCTCCAAAGCTGGGCAGTTTGATCTCAGTTGAGCTCTCTGGGGATACATTTTATACCTACCTACTCGAGTCCATAACTTTTCCAGCAGCTGAAGGTGCTTAGACATGAAATAAGCTCTGGAGAATTATACCCTCCTTGCCAGGCTGTGAGATTTCTGCCAAAACTGCTTAGAATTGCTTATAGCAAAACTTCATTTTCTCACATAAGTGACACCTACTGACAGAGCTTTTACTCTGAAAGGTGAGACCTGGAATTGCAAGGTGCCTGTTTAAATTGAGTGCAGAGGGGACAAAAGAAGGCATAAATCAAGGATTGCCTGTGCACTTCCAGAGTATATCAAAAATGAAAATAAAAGCCAGTTTCTGGCTTTAGAGCACTGCTGATTTCTTTAAGCTCTGCTGGGTTCAGCGCTGCCCTCCTGAACATCCCACAGCTCTGGGAGCTCTGCTCTCCCAGGGTGTTTGCAGCTCCTGTGCTGCTCCAGGCACGCTGGGGAGGGCACTGGCATGGCTGGTCTCCTGGCCAGCTCTGCTCGCAGGCTTGTGTTCCAAACAAAAATCCCCAGTATAAACTGGCATGTCTGTGTGTTTGGGGCCTGGGACCAGGACTTCTGGTGTGTGTCTGCAGCTCCACACAGCTGCTGGGGCACCTCGTGGTGAATCCCTGCACGAGGCCACTCAGACTCTGCTGCTGCAGCAGCTGAAACCCAGGGAATGAGATTAAAAACACAAAGCTGATGTGGCTGCTTCGAATGCAGAAGATGTTTTGTTGCAGATACACTTCTGTAGATCTGTAAATGGCAGTTGGTGCCCTGTGCTGAAAAGCCCTCATTAACAATGAGGTGTAGCATGTAATGGGGGGTTGGTGCTCTCCTGTTACAAACTGTGAGCCAGATGAAGCATGCTGCTGGTTCCTGGCTCTGTGTGGCCACTGCAGCAGCAGGCTGGAGGCATTCTGGTTCCTTCTGTGTGTTTCAGGGTCGTGTACGTGTTTGGCCCCCCTGTCAAGGAGCCCCCCATGGATGTCACCCCCACCTTCCTGACCACGGGAGTCCTCAGCACTTTACGTCAGGCTGACTTTGAGGCTCACAACATTCTCAGGGAGTCTGGTACGTGCTCCGCCTCATCCCAGGGCTCAGACCCGTGTTTCCAGATCCCTGCAAACCCAGTGGGTGTCGTCAGAGTGGTACTGTCAAAATCTGCGAGCAAATATCTCCAAAACAGTGATCAGTTAGTGGAACGACTGTGAAAAGCTGTGCAAGCTGATAGCTAAAGGCTGGGAATTAATTTTAGGGGATTCTGGGGACTGACTTGCTTCTAACTCATCATGAAGCTCAAAGCTGTGTGCTTCACTGCAGACTTGTGCAAGAAGTCAGGCAACTCAGTCACCCACATCCCTTCTCTCTGCTGAGCTCAGTGTTTACCTGAGGTGAAGAACCTTGACATAGTTTTTAAACAGTGTTGGTTTTGGGGAAAGCCCAAATGCCAAGTTTCTCATGGGGGTGATGCTCACAACCTGTGGTGGTTTCAGATTTCTTAACTTGAAGTCAAAGCTGCAACCCCAACCCTGCACAGCCAGGGAATGTGGAGTCCCCTGGATGTGCTACACAGGCAGAGCCTGGGAATAAAGAGTTCTGAGGTTCAGCCTCCTCAGTTTTTTACTTCATTACCTTTGGAGATGTGATCTGTGTGGGAAGCACTGCATCAGCCCTGCCTGTATTTCGTATAAATCAAGTTACAACAGATCCCTCTCTCTGAGGATCCATACTCAGTTTGCAGAGCTGTGTGAGCAGAATTTGTACAGAATTAACCTCAAAAGGCTGAGATAACACTGTTGGCTGTGTTGGTAAAGCTGTAGCTGTGTCTCGCTAACTTTTGGTGACACTTGGCTCTGTGTGAATGAATTGCTCCTAAAAATAAGCCTGGAAGTTGTGGTTTAGTGAAAAAACCTCCCTGTGCAGCAGCTCAGGCCAGGGCTGGCAGAGGGAGAGAGCCTGAGCAGTGTGAGCCCCCCACACCTGGGTTTTGGACCCTTAGCTCCTTGAGGCAGGGAAATTGGGGGTCTGTGCATTGCCTTTCAGGAGATGTTGGAAAATCAGTGAAATGTGCTTGTCTGGAGTTACCTGCCCTCCACCAGCCAGGCATACTGGAGAGCTTTCTCCTGAGTGTTCCAAGGACTGTTCAAAGAATATTTTGGAGATTTGTTTGGAACATCTCTTTTTTGGGCATGGTATGGGGACTGATAAAAGCCCATGGGTTTATGTTATGTGGGAAAGAAAGTGGCTCTTCCATTGATTCACAGTGAATTACAGGGAAAACACAGATCAGCTGGGTGCCTGCAAAGGCTGAGGATCATCTCAAGTGGCAATTTATAGAATCTCAGAATGGTTTGGGTTGGAAGGGACATTAGGGATCAGCTGTTCCAGGCCCTGGGGGCACCTTCCACTTATCCCAGGGTGCCCCAAGCCCCATCCAGCCTGGCCTTGGACCCTTCCAGGGATGGGGCAGCTACAGCCGCTCTGGGAACCTGTGCCAGGGCCTGTCCAGTGCCCCCAGTGCTGGTTTGCAGCTGCTGTGACCCTGGGCTGTGGGGCTTGGAGCAGATCCCCCGGGCTGCAGGAGCAGCTCCCGGCGCAGAGCTGGGCGCGCCGGCAGGAACTGTGCAGGTGTGTCACTCCTGTCTCTGTCTGCGTGTGCTGCAGGCTTTGCTGGGAAGATCAGCCAGATGCCAATCATCCTGACCCCCCTGCATTTCGACCGGGACCCCCTCCAGAAGCAGCCCTCGTGCCAGAGGTCCGTGGTTATCAGGCCCTTCATCACCAGCGACTTCATGACGGGCATCGCGGCCACGCCGGGCAGCGAGGTGCCCGAGGAGGTGAGGCTCCAGCTGCCTGCTCTGCTCAGCCCTGCTCCTGCAGCCTTCTCCTCGCCCTCACTGCCTCCTTCTGCTTGAATTTCCTGCTGGTTTTTTATAAATAATCCCTAGAATGAATGTTGTGGCGTTTTGGGAGGAAAAGCTAACAAATGAGGGGCTGGCAGATGGGTGTGACATAGTGGAGGGCTTTCCAGCAGAGCTGAGCCAAAATACCACCACTTAAAGAAAGAACACCCCAGCCATTCTTGGGATTTGGAATTAATTTTTGCATCAGTAACTGGAAATTTCCTGACGTTAAGAATTGCCTTTGTTTGGCACTTCTGCTTTTACTGGAACTTGCAGTTTAACTTCTCAGTGCCCTGTTTGCTCTTTAGGTCACTAAAAGGACCTAAAAGTCAGGATCAAACTTTGTTCTATTTTTTTTTTCCTACGGGAAACTTTATCCATGTCCAGTCAAGTACTTTGTCCCTCTGGGAGTGCACTGTAGGAACAGGATTGACCTTTTATTTTAAACACACTTTAGGAGCATATGAGCATTGTTTAGTAATTGTATATAATTGAAGTCCTCTACTTTAAGGCAGCCTATCCATGAAAAGAACAGTTCAGGTTGCCATGTGAACTATCCCATTGTATAAAATGAGGATTCATTTGGCCTCAGTGTTTGTGCTTAAAAACAAAAGCCCTGCATCCTTCAAAATGAAAAATGGTTATTTTAAGGCTAGGTAATAGTATAGTGACTAAGTAATACAGAGAATCGTATTTATGGGGGAAATAATAAAATTTTTTTGTACAGAGTAATGCAGTGTTAATTTGTGCTTTCACTATAAACAAAACAGCAACAATGTCATGTAAGTGGTGTTGGGAACTGGGTGATTTTCAAGGAAGCTGAACTTCCCAGGATCATCAGACTCTCCCCTGGAGTATTTCTGCTAACATGGATTAACTGTGAGCTCTGGAAGATGACTCTCATTGGAAAGCAGAGGTTTTCCTCCAGCTGATTTTATTTCATACCTGGTGGCAGTGTGCTGATAGCAACAGGCATCCAGCAGAACTGGTGTCAGCTGTTTGCCCTCAAGCTTTTGTAGGATGATTTTCATCAGGTCTGCTCCACACACTTTTTTTCTGATACTCTGTTTCCCCTCCACCACAGGTTGTGTTGAAGATGGTGGCAGAGATCAAGAAGATCCCTGGCATCTCTCGGGTGATGTACGACCTGACATCGAAGCCGCCAGGAACTACGGAGTGGGAGTAACTAACTTTTCCCTATCCAAGTACTGTGTGCAGTCTAAACCATATCAGAAACCATTCCCAGTGTTGACATGCAGTACTGTGAAAGAGTGACTGGAGCTGCTACATGGCATCAGAATCCTCTCCTGGAGCAGGCCGTGCAGTCCGGAGCCGTGCTGGGACGCGGGCGGCGCGGGGCTCAGGACTGTACGGGTAAATGACGGTGGCAGCGCTGCCAGCCGGGCCCCTCTGCTTTGCCTTTGTCCTTCCAGTCCCCCCGAGTCCCCCGTGTTCTGTTACTGTCATTTCAGTGTCTCCTCGGTTTTGTACACTGTGTAAAAAGGAGCAGTTTATTTACTTCTACCGAAAGCATTGTTACAGCCCGAACGTGTAAGAGGAGTTAATTCTTTGTGACCAACCGCTTTGGGACGGATTTATTATAAATAAATATTTTGCCAAACGGAGTAGTGGGTGCCGTTGAGTCGTGGAGTGGCTGTGTATGCCGTGTTCTGTCCCCTTGCTCTGTGCTCCTGGGCACGGCAGCGAGGGGGAGCAGTGCTGACCTCTCCTGGCACTGCCGTGTCCCTGTGTCTGTCTGTCTGTCCGTCCCTGCCGGGGCACAGGAGAGCTCCCAGCTCCTGCCCGTGGCTCCGGGTGCTCTGGGGTGGCAGAGGGGCAGAGCTGGGAGTGCAGCTGGGAAGGCAGAGCTCCTGGCTCTGTGCCTCCTGTGTCCCCAGCGCTGCCCCTGTGCTTCCCTTGTGCTTGATGGTGGTTTGTTTGTTTGCTGCACCTTTGCTCCGGCAGGGTTTTGGGGTGTGTTGTGCTCAGCTCGGGCTGTCAGATCATTCTAGGTGTTGGTGTGGAGTCCTGGTCACTCTGAGCTCCCAGCCCTGTAGTCCCTCCTGTCACTCATGTTCTGCTGTTCATAGTGAAGCAATAATTTGAGATGGTTGCTGGACAGGAGCTTTCTGATGTTTTGAGGCAAAGCCATTTCCATGCACCTGAGGATCCTGTCCTGTGACAGGAGCAGCTGGATTCTGACCTGAGCAGGTTCCAGACACCTGCTGGTACCCCACTGGGGCAACTGGAATGTGCACCCAGGCTCATCCCTCTTACCCCTGGTTTTTCAGTTTAAGCAGTTGTGTTTTGTTCAGCTGCGAGGTCACTGTAGTGTTATGGGGTAAAATACTTGGTTTAAACTGTTCAGTAACATGGAGTGTTTCATGGCTGTGGCTCCTCTCTGCCCTTGCCTGGATTTGTGAACTGGAATAATATTCAAAGTGTTTGTTCTATATTTCTGGTCGCACGCATTTTCCTGTTCTTGCATTCCCTGCCTGCACGTTATGGAAATTGGGGTTGGAAATTTCTGCTCCTAGGAAATGGCCAACTGGTGTAAATGTATTTTTTTGCCTGTGTCACTGAGGGGTGTTGTGCAGGAGGGGGAGGAGGTGGCGTGTCCCAGCCGGTGCTCCCAGGGCTGCTGGGGACACGGGGCAGGAATTGGGGTGGGGGGCTCTGCCCCTTCCAGCCCTGCTCCAGGAGGGCTTTGCAGCTTGGGCAAACGGAGCTGAGCTGATAACTCAGTCACCTCCTTTTCAAAGGGGTGGTGATTTGCACCCACAGCTGTCAGAACCTCTCTGAGCTCGGCTGATGTCAGTGATTATCGATTCCTTTGCTCAAGGATGGGCTCTGTGCCTGCCTAAACTCACCCTGTGAATGGGTGTGTGCTGTGCAGCTCCTGGCCTGGCAGGTAAAGCTGACCTCAAAGACAGCTCCCCAGTGAAGTTCCAGTGCATTTAGGCTTGGTCAGGAGAGGCTGAGGGCAGCTGCTGTCATTTCTGGGTGCTGCCTCACTCAGAAGGATGCAGAGCCAAGAGCTGACTCTGGTGAGAGGCAGAGCCCCCTCAGTTCTCACAGCAACGGGCTCATCCTCGTGGCTGCCACGGCTGTGTTGCCTTGACAGCAAACAAGCAAGGCTGAAGGAATCACTAAAAATAATGCAAATAATAGAGTTCTGGAGCCCAGCCCCTGCTGGGTTCTGCCCAGGCTGTCCCTGTGCAGCTGGAGCTGCAGTTTGTGTGCTCAGGGGTGAAACGTGCTCCCCATGAGGGCTGGGGGCTGCAGGGGAGGTGCTGCCCCTGGGACACGTCCCTGCAGCTCTGCTGGGCAGGAACCTTTTGTTCCCTGCAGGCTGCACCCCGGGACAGTCCTGCATCCTGGGCACCATGGCTGCTGTGCACTGTCCCCATCCTTGAACCCCTGGGCTGCTTCCCTCTGCACTCCTGGAGCTGGGCTGCCCCTCCGTGCCCCTCCTGAGCTCAGAAAATTGGGTATTGAACATTTAGGCATAAACTATTGCACTGTGAGTCAGAATGTCTCCCTGGAGTGGAGCCCGTGGCCTCAGCCCTGCCTGCCAGCTGTGCCAGATGTTGCAGCCCTGCTGGGTGCTCCTGTGTGCTCTGGGTGTTCCTGTGGGATCCCCGTGTGCTGGACAGCCAGAGTGGAGAGAAACACCATGCTCTGTTCACGTTTCTGAAGAACCAGTTATCTTTAGCACCTAGTTTACAAGCTAATACCTGTAGCTGCCCTGTACAATTGTTCACCTGGAGTCTCAGTAAAACATGTCAGCAGTTAGAGGAATTTGTATCGGGGGCACTCCCCAACAGTCTCAATTTTTAACATTTTTCTGCTTGTGAAATGATAAAGTACTGTGAGCCTTAATTTTTATCCACAAATAAAAATATTATGTTTGAACCTTGGTGTGACTGGGTTTTTTTTATTTTATTTTTAAGGGGAGTGTATTTTGGGTTGAACAAGCTGTTTTTGTGGATGTAATTGATTTAAATGTCTGCTCAAGAGCCCCCTCAGAGCTCTTCAGAGGCTATTTCTCCTTTCCCAGAGCGGTTTGGAATACAGTGATCAATATAAAGCTGCTTGGAGGATTTCTTCCTTTTTTAAATGTTATTTAGGGTGGGGAAAAAAAAAAAAAACCTGCTGTGGGGTAAATGAAGCTTTGGGGAGAGCCAAAAGCTTTTGGGTTGTGGGTTATTCCAGGAGAAGGGTGCGTGCTCCTTACAGGGTGTGGCTCTCCTGTCGGGTTTCTGCCCAGGAGTGATGTTCCTGAGCCCCGTGTGTTTCCCGGGAGATGCTTCCAGCGGTTCTGTCACAGTTTGGGCACGGTGACCTGGAAGGAGTCCCTGGCCAGGGCCCAGCTGCTCTCCTCGGGGCTGGAGCTGCCCGGGCTGTGCGGCTCCCTGGTGTGGATGCTGGATGCTGCTCAGGACACGGGGATGCAGAGGAGCCGCGGGGCTTTGGGGCTGTTAGAGGAAAAGAGGATTTCTCTGTGAGCACTGGAGTGATGCCTCCCTGCTCCTGGCACTCTCCGAGGCAGATCGGGGCCGGAGCAGGCTGCAGGAAAAGCTGGGGCAGCTCAGCAGGCAGATCGGGGCCGGAGCAGGCTGCAGGAAAAGCTGGGGCAGCTCAGCAGGCAGATCGGGGCCGGAGCAGGCTGCAGGAAAAGCTGGGGCAGCTCAGCAGGCAGATCGGGGCCGGAGCAGGCTGCAGGAAAAGCTGGGGCAGCTCAGCAGGCAGATCGGGGCCGGAGCAGGCTGCAGGAAAAGCTGGGGCAGCTCAGCAGGCAGCCCCGGGCCGGGCAGGAGTGGGGAGGCAGCACCCACAGCCCGGGCCGGCTGAGTCAGGGCTGCCACTCGGGATGATCTCCGTGCTCTGCAGAGCTGGGGTTTATTTTTAGTCCCTGTGTGGTGCCGATTGCCATGGCAATGCCACCGCGGGCTGCGGGGCTGGGGCGGGGACAGGGCTTTGGGATGGAGGGACAGCTCCGTGTGCCCTAGCTGCTCCAGGAGTGGCTTCAGCTCTCACGGAGCTGAACTGGCTCTGCCAGCCCCCAAAAACAATCCCCGGGCACAGGAGGCTGGCCAGGAACGGGATCCATTCTGAATGGACATTCTGAGCTCATCCTGGGAGCCCTCACCTGCCCAGCAGGGAATGCAGTGCTCAGAGATGGCCAGGAACTCAGAGCATGGCCAGAAACTGTTCTGAGCTCACCCTGGGAGCTCTCACCAGCCCAGCAGGGAATGCACTGCTCAGAGCATGGCCAGGA
>VWZV01016204.1:34193-46980 GCA_013397155.1 Irena cyanogastra | reverse complement strand
GTCCCTAGGGGATGGGATGGGATGGGATGGGATGGGATGGGATGGGATGGGATGGGGTGGGATGGGAGTCTGGATTTAGAGCAGCACAGAATCCCAGCCTGCTCTGGGTTGGGAGGGACCTTGGAGCCTGTCCAGTGCCACCCCTGCCGTGGCAGGGACACCTTCCCCTGTCCCAGGTGCTCCCAGCCCCAGTGTCCAGCCTGGCCTGGGGCACTGCCAGGCTTGCAGGGGCAGCCCCAGCTGCTCTCTCTGCTGCTGGGTTTACCCCAGCCCAGCCTTTCCCCAGGCCGTGCTGGCACCGCAGCGTGCCTCGCAGCTCTCGCACTCCCAGGTTTGCTCCGTTCCGGGCGGATGGAGCCCCCGGAGCTGCCGCCGGTGCCGGAGGGTGACAGAACTCGTGTGGCATCAGAGGAACCCGGGCTGGGCGCTGCCCCCAGCCTGGCTCCAAACCTGCCAGAAGGCGCCTTTTAACTAAAAACCGTTTAATGGGCATTCTGATCAGTTCTCCTCAAGTGCAATTACGGATGCAAATGGAGTTTTTGATGTGAAACCAGCGGAAATGCGATGGCTGTGGGCTCGATAAGCGCCGAGCTTTTGTTCCGCAGCTCATTTCCCGGCGCAGCTTCCAGCAGCGTGATCCAAAGAGCCGTTCCTGAGGGATTCAGCTGCACCCCGAGCGCTCCGAATCGCCGCGGGTCCGGGGCTGCTGCTGCTGCCGGCGGGACCCCGCTCTGAGGCTCTAAACTGGGATTAATGCCAGGGAAAAAAAGGCTGCTGGGAGCTAGCTGCCTCTGGGCCAGCGCTCCTTGTCTCAGCCGTGTCGTACCGGGCCGGTCAGGGGGATGGCCGGGAGTTATCCCGACAGGAAAGCTGCTCCAGGAGGAGAGCTGTCCCGACAGGAAAGCTGTTCCCGACAGGAAAGCTGCTCCAGCAGGAAGGCTGTCCCGACAGGAAAGCTGTCCCGGCAGGAAAGCTGCTCCCGGCAGGAAAGCTGCTCCCGACAGGAAGGCTGTCCCGACAGGAAGGCTGTCCCGACAGGAAAGCTGTCCCGACAGGAAGGCTGTCCCGACAGGAAGGCTGTCCCGGCAGGAAAGCTGTCCCGACAGGAAAGCTGTCCCGACAGGAAAGCTGCTCCCGGCAGGAAAGCTGTCCCGGCAGGAAAGCTGTCCTGACAGGAAGGCTGTCCCGACAGGAAGGCTTTCCCGACAGGAAAGCTGCTCCGACAGGAAGGCTGTCCCGACAGGAAAGCTGTCCCGGCAGGAAAGCTGTCCCGACAGGAAAGCTGCTCCTGCAGGAAAGCTGTCCCGACAGGAAAGCTGCTCCCGGCAGGAAAGCTGTCCCGACAGGAAAGCTGTCCCGACAGGAAGGCTGTCCCGACAGGAAAGCTGCTCCGGCAGCTCGGGCGAGCGGTGACAGGGCTGGGCTGGGCTGTGCTGTCACCACGGCTCTCACGGCCCGGGGAACTTTTCCTGGGACACGAGGTGGGGCAGCCTGAGCTGTCCCGCTGCAGTGAGGGGTGCCAGGCTGCGCATCGGGGATTTGGGATCGCTCTCGGGCTCCTGGAGAGAGGCTGCACCCACGCTGTCTGCTCGGGGAATGGGGCTCTGCGGCTCTGGACTGAATGTGGGGGCTCTGGCCAGCTCTGGGCTGTCGGCTAAAATAAAGAAAGGCCTTTTTTTTGGGGTGGAAAAGCTCCAAGGGCTCCGATTTTGGAGCAGGATCCTGGCCTCATGGCACTGCCAGCAGCGTTTTCAGTGCTGCCATGCCATCCTGAGGTCTGGTCCATCCAAGGGCATTGCATGCCACATCTCGTTGAGCATGTCTAAGTGTCCAACGTGGTTAAAGCTCTCTTCGTGAAGGCTGAAACCACGTTTCTGATGTGTCGCCAGCCTGGAAGCACTGACTGTTCCATCCTGCTGCATCTCCCTGGTCCTGGGGCTGCTCTGGCCGTGGGGAGGGCAGGACTCTCTGTGGTTGCCACAGCCTGGCCAGAGAGTGAGAAAACTCGTTTTCCCAGAATCAGCTTGTGAGGCCCTAAGCAGCTGAACACAGTCATAGCTTGTTATTATAAACAACCTGCAGGTGCTGTTTCCCTGCTTTCTGTTCTCCTGTTTTTCTCAAAGATTGTTTATAAGAAGGGCGTTGTGCTAATTAGCCAACCAGGTGAAATGTATTGATTAAGTGACCAGTCTGGTCCAGCTGGATTGATCAGTGTATAAAAGGAGAGAACTTGAGGTAAAAAGAGAAGTTGTGCAAAACCAGCCTTCTGGAGCCTCCTATGGTATTAGTGATCAACCCTCCAGCACTGGGAGCAGAGGGAACGCCTCTGACATTGATCACAGAATCCCTCGATGGTCTGGGTTGGAAGAGACCTTATTTCCACCTTGTTCCACCCCCTGCCATGGCAGGGACACCTTCCAAGATCCCAGGCTGCTCCAAGCCCTGTCCACCCTGGCCTTGGGCACTGCCAGGGATCCAGGTCAGCCACCACCTCTGTCATGGACACTACTGCAGGTTTGCTGCTAAATTCAGTTGTTGCCTTTTCTCAATGTGGAAGAATTTCAGTTCAAGGTCTTGGGCTTTAAAGGCTGGGGTGGCATCGTTGCTGTGACCCGGAGTGCTGGAACCACAGACTGCTGCACCTGGAGGGGGCCTTGAAGACCCCCCAGTCCCAATGCCCTGCCAGGGCAGGGAGGGTGAATTATTTAGCCTGTGACAGCAGCCATGAGAAGCAGAGCCTCCAGCCAGACTTGGCAGCGTATTTCAAAGGAGCTCCACTATAGGGTAAAATTGAAGAGAGGAAGGAGAAATCACTGTGCTCAGCTCTGGCCGTGCTGGGCCAGGGCTGCAGCAGCTCACGAGGTTTCACCCAGGACCTTGATTCATGTTCATAATTTGGGCTGCAGAAGCATCTCCCTGCAGCCAGAGCCGTGCTGCCGACTGGCCCCGGAGCAGAGTCCCTGGGAAGGGCTCCTCCCTCAGCCCCGCTCTGTGCCGGCCCCACGGCCCTGCCAGCCTCCCCAGGGACCCCACCGGGCACTGCAGGAAGCATTTAGCAGAAAGCGTTTATTCCTTGCAGAAAGGAATGCAGAAAGCGTTTATTCCTTGCAGAAAGGAATGCAGAAAGCGTTTATTCCTTTGCAGAAAGGAATGCAGAGAGCATTTATTCCTTCGTGGAGGTTTCCAGGGTGTGATGCAGGGTGTGCATGTCCTGCCCCTGGCAAGGTGCTGGGGACAGCTCTGGGGCCGTGGGAGTGTTGGTGTCGAGCCCCAGGGCAGCTCCTGGAGCCCTGCCCCGCAGCCCCTGCTGGCTCTTGGTTTGGCCTGTGGCCACGGGCAGTGGCTCCAGGGCTGGGGCAGGGGGGTCACAGGGTGGTCACAGGCAGCTGTGTTAAACCACATTTGCTTGATGAGGCATTTTGAGCAAGTTATTTAATGAGAGGTCCTTGTCTTGCTCAGGGACACGCAGGCGGGCGTCTTGTCACAGTGATTTGGTGGCACCGAGGTGTCACAGGGAGCCTGGGCTCGGGGCTGAGTCCTCTGCCAGGGCTGTCACGTACCTCCTCTTCCATAAGCTCAGGATTTTCATCACACAGAATTACATTACTCCAGCATTTTACTCTGGAGGTGATTATCTTGCTCAGGAAATGAAATAAATCCCATATTTAAATACGTATTCTGTGGAGAGACTGTAACCCCTCCAAAGCTAAGCAGCTTGAGGTGAGATGCTCTGTGGGATGTGCCGGTGCAGAGCGTGACTGTCCCTTTCTGTCCCCATCCCTGGCCCTCCCCTGGTACCTCAGGGCGTGGCAGCGCGGTGGTGACCGGGACCTGGGTGACAGTGGCCTGGGCTCATCCGCAGCAGCCAGTGACAGCGTGTGGCAGAGCCGGGGGCAGTGGGAGCTCTGCAGAGATGCACGGGACAGAGGCAGAGCACACCCGGAGTGCCTGAGCCCAGCCAGGGGGCAGAGAGGGGAACGTTCCCAGCTTTGTCACCCTGCTCTGGGCTCCAAAGCCCAGCGGGTGCTCGCAGCACTGCTCCAGCTGCACCCCGGTCCCAGGGACACCCTGAGGATGTCCTGGCCGTGATGGCACCTTGGGGTCAGTGACTCCATGGCTTGTGCCCCCCGGAGCCCCGCTCTGCTGGTGCTCTGCAATGCTGACTCACTGATGAGGGGTCTGGAAACTCTTCCAGGGGTCCTGCTCCCCCCGAATCCCTGCCTGAGGGTGACTCCAAGGAGACCGCTCACAGCTGGGAGTTCGCGGGTCTGCTGCATGATTAACTGTTAATCCTCTTCGGGAAAATATCCCACAGGAACTGTCGTTGTTGGGATTTAATGCTTTCCCTCCTCAAAGGGATGTGCCGGACACCTGTTAATGAGCCAGGAAAGGAGCTGTCCCCTGTCACGGGCTGCTGGGTGGCCTTGGCTGGCTGCCAGCTGCCCCCAGCCGCTGTCACACGCCCCTCCTCAGCAGGACAGAGGGACACACACCGCGGTGTGCCCCTGCTGCAGGGCAGGGTCAGAGCTCCGTCACCCTGAGCTCAAAGCGGGCTGTGATCACGCCCAGCTCGCTCTGCCCCGCTCCTGCTCCAGCTCCGGGTGCCTCGGGCAGGTCACTGCGGGGGTCCGGCCCAAGGGGAGGGTCTGGGCCTGGCAGTGAGCGGGGTGGGCACCCCCAGCCCCCCGGCAGTCCGGGCAGGGTAGGAGTGGGCTCTGGGAGCCCCTCTGCACCACTGCCCGTGGCCTGTGCTGCCTGGGAAAGGGACCTCGGGTGACAGTGCCCTGCCAGCCACGGNGGATGGGGATGGGATGGGGAGGGTTTGGTCTGCTGAGGGATGGGGATGGTTTTGCTTCCAAGCCTTTGTGCTGCGGCTTATTCCGCCGGCGATGCTGGGGGAGCAGGATTAACCCTGGCCCTGCTGCGAGCCGGGGGCTGCGGGCGGCGGCTCCGGGCGCCAGGAGCACGGCATTAGCGCGTTAACTCCCTCACACACCGGAGCACAGCGATTGTCCATCCCCTCCCCCCTATTTTTCCTTTTTCCTTTCCCCCATAATTAACCCATTTTAACCCCGGATGCTGCCCGCTGTAGAAGACCTGGCTTAGCGCTGCCGGCAGCGATTTTTCCGGGCGGATCTGCCTGAACGCCTGCCTTCCCTCCGAGCACAAAGGAGGCCCGTGGTTCGCATCCTCCCCATCCTCCCCATCGTTCCCGCAGGCTCTGGCGGGGGGATCCCGGCGCCGCTGNCTCAGCAGGACAGAGGGACATACACCGCGGTGTGCCCCTGCTGCAGGGCAGGGTCAGAGCTCTGTCACCCTGAGCTCAAAGCGGGCTGTGATCACGCCCAGCTCACTCTGCCCCGCTCCTGCTCCAGCTCCGGGTGCCTCGGGCAGGTCACTGCGGGGGTCCGGCCCAAGGGGGGGGTCTGGGCCTGGCAGTGAGCGGGGTGGGCACCCCCAGCCCCCCGGCAGTCCGGGCAGGGTAGGAGTGGGCTCTGGGAGCCCCTCTGCACCACTGCCCGTGGCCTGTGCTGCCTGGGAAAGGGACCTCGGGTGACAGTGCCCTGCCAGCCACGGGCACCTCTGCACCCAGGGACACCCACTGCCTGTCCCTGCCCAGGCCACTCTGCTGCTGACAGTGACAGTGACAGTGATGGACGGGGGTCCTGGGGGTTCTCCACACCTGGCCACCCTCCCACTGCTCCCGTGAGCAGCTCCCTGGCCTGGGGGTCCCCTCGGTGCCCAAAGCCAGCGCCCGGGAGGGGTGGCACAGGGCAGTGCAGGGCTGGGAGGGCAGCCGGGGATGGGATGGAATGGAGANTTCCTTTCCCCCATAATTAACCCATTTTAACCCCGGATGCTGCCCGCTGTAGAAGACCTGGCTTAGCGCTGCCGGCAGCGATTTTTCCGGGCGGATCTGCCTGAACGCCTGCCTTCCCTCCGAGCACAAAGGAGGCCCGTGGTTCGCATCCTCCCCATCCTCCCCATCGTTCCCGCAGGCTCTGGCGGGGGGATCCCGGCGCCGCTGCGGAGCCGCTGCCAGCGCTCGGCGGGCTGCCATGGGTGGGAGGTAGCGCTGCTGCGCCTGGGCGAAGGACGCCGATGGATGCTGCCGCTCCTTAGGGACGGGCTCGGCTGTGCCTGCTCAGCACTTCGCGGTCCAGCGGCGCCGGGGCCAGCGCTCGCAGGATGCTCGCGGCGATTTAAACCCGGCCTGCAGGGAGCCGGAGCGGCTGCGGAGCGATCAGCATGAGGGAGCGGCGCTCCGGCAGCACCTGACTGGATGGATGCTTCTGGCTGAGCAGCAGCGTCGCCGCGGAGAGCCCGGAGTGAGCCCGCGGTCGCCGCGGCAAGTTCGCGTTCCCGTGCCGGCGGCTCCGCGCAGCGCGGCTCTCCCGGAGCCCCCGGGGCTCGGCGGGTCCCAGGCCGGGGGTCTGCCGGCCGTGCTGGGCAGCTGCAGCCCGTGCGGGGCCGGGGGTCCGCCCGCCACCCGGCCGGGGCGCCGCGGGCGCGATGCAAGTGTCCATCGCCTGCACGGACCACAACTTGAAGAGAAATGGTGAAGACAGGCTCATCAGCAAGCAGAACACCACCACCCCGAACGTAGTGAATGCAGCCCGGGCGAAATTTCGGACAGTGGCTATTATCGCTCGCAGTTTGGGGACATTTACCCCGCAGCACCACATTTCACTAAAAGAATCCACCGCAAAGCAAACGGGCATGAAATATAGGTATGGGCACCGTCTCGGTCTTTGTTCCCTTGCAGTGTAATCGCTCTTTACTTTGCCTGCCTGGATGCACCTGGCTTTGCAGAGGAGCTCTCTCCTCAGGTTATTAATAGATTTTTAAACTCGGGCGTAACTGGAAAGCTGCGGGGTGTTTATGTTTCTGCAGGGATATGTTTATATTTCTGTTGGTGATTTTATACCCAAACCCCGCTTGCTTGGGCAGATTCTGTGCAGCGTTGTGAATTTGTGGCAGTGGTGTTAAGATGGTTCCCATGAAGTGTTCGGTGTAACTAATACTGGTGCTAACGAGCAGGAGAATCAATTAGCCAAGCATGCTCGGGGCTGGGCAGGCAAAGTTGGTTTGCAGTGTGTTGTGAGGAGCAGAGGCGTCTGCCCTGGGTGTCACCCACCGCGGGGGTGGCTCACCGACTTCTCACCTGCTTCACTCGGGGAAGATGAGATCAAAGCCCATTTTAGGCAAATGCGGGCGTTAGAAAACAAAATCTCAGGCATTCTTGTGGAATGCCTCCTGCCTCTCGCAGGTTTTTGTTCCTCCTAACCTAGGCAGCAAAAATAAAGAATGGCTGTGAGTTCGGTCTGGAGCGCTCAGTGTGGCAGCTGATCAGCTTCTCTGTCCTGCCTTTGGCTGCCTCCGAGGAGGATTTGTGTGCCTTTGGGCTCGGCTTTGCCTGTTCGGGGTGTCCCTTTCAGCCGCCAGCGGGGGAGAAGGGGACAGCCTGGGATCTGCGCACCCGTGCCCGAGGCGGAGCTGTGCTGGGGGAGGCAGCTGGCAGGGGAGGGCTCCGTGGGCAGGCCGAGGGGCTCCGGGCAGCTTTATCCTGCTAGCTCCCAGCCCACGGGACACCAGCCAGGGCTCCTGTGCCCCCAGACCTGCCCGGGGAGCTGCAGGATGCAGTTTTGTGTCATTGCTGCCTCTGGGGTCCTGGGACGGCTGCAAACCGCTCTGGGCTCCGCAGGCACTCCCGGGTGCAGGCGTGGTGCGGCCGGGCCAGGGTGATCCTGCAGCTCGGGGAATGTCAGTGCTCGCTCTGCAGGAGCTGCACGGGCTGGGAGCAGGGCGGATGGCTGCTCAGGTGTCATTTTCTGGGATGGGTGAGCAATGACAGCCTTTGCTCGAGTGGAAGCCTGGCCTTTCCAGCTGCTTGTCCCTGTCCTTCAGCCGTGACCAACTTCCAGCAGGGACGTGTCACCCTCCTGCCGTGGTGCTGGCAGGAGAAGTCCTCAGTGAGCCTGTGGCCAGGGCAGAGCTGCAGGTTAATAAATGTCCCCTGGAGCCAGCTCCCAGCTGGACAGGGGGCTGGGGTGGCATGGCAGGGGCAGTGCCCAGGGGGGTCCTGGCAGGGGCAGTGTCCAGGGGATCCTGGCAGGGGCAGTGCCCAGGGGGGTCCTGGCAGGGGCAGTGCCCAGGGGGATCCTGGCAGGGGCAGTGCCCGGGGGGTCCTGGCAGGGGCAGTGCCCAGGGGGATCCCAGCTCCCAAGCCGTGAGGAGGGCAGTGTTTGGGGCATGGCAGAGGGCCTTGTCTGAACACAGGACACACAAAATCAGTGTGACTTGTCCTTTAACCACCTTCCCAGCAGAGCAGTGGCAGCCAGCAGCTCCTGTGACCCCTGACCCCTCTGGCAGCCCCATCCAAGCCGTCATGCCTCAGTTTCCCCATGAGCTCATCCGTGGGAGACGAGTCTTTGATGGTGTCCCTCAGACACAGGACCTGTTCCTGAGCCGTACCCCTGGGTGTCCCTCAGACACAGGACCTATTCCTGAGCTGTGCCCCTGGGTGTCCCTCAGACACAGGACCTGTTCCCGAGCCGAGCTCGCTGGCCTCAGGGGCACTGCGTGCTAACTGCCAGCAGTTATCCCCTGATTTCCCCGGGCTCCCAGCGCTCTCCCAGGGCACCAACACCCCGGAGAACCGCAATTCCTTGCTCCTGCAGCCTCCAGAGTCGGGCCTTTGGGAGTCCTTTGTGCCTTGTTCCTGGATGGGGTTTGGCGGTGCGGGTGGGCTGTCCCACCGGAGCTCTCACAGCCCGGCGCTCCGTCTGCCCCAGACCTGGGAGCTGCACCAGGAATAGCAGCTCGTTGGCGACAAGGCTGAGGTTTTATCTTTATGACTAATCTGTGTTTCTGCTCGCGAATCTCTCCGTGTGCAGAGCTGATTTCTCCCCAGGAGAAGCAGCGCGGGGGAATTTGGAGGGAGGGCTGAGCACCCCTCGGGCTCAGCTGCCGAGCCTCGGTAACCTCTGGGTGGGGAAGCGCCTTCCAGCCGCTGGAGCTGGAATTTCGTCTTCACCTTGGGACCCGTTCCTCAGCCCGAGGGGAATCCAGAGCCGCGGGCTTTTCCCAACACCGCAACAACAATTCCGTGAACTCCTCAGCTCCCTCACATTTGAAGTCCTTCCCAATTCATTTTCTGCCTGAATTACGTCCTTGATGCTGAGCTCTGCAGCGCGGGCTGCTCCAAATGCCACCACAGCCACGCTGGCCCTCGATTCACGCTAAAAATACCGAGAGCCGCCCCCCCGCGCCCCCGAGCGCCGCGCCGCCCCCGCGGCAGGGCTGCCCCGCTGCGCTGCGCTCCGTGCCGGGATGCTCCGAGCCCGGGCTGCCTCCCCCGGCTGCCAGGCGCTCCCGATCCGCCGGGCTTATGTAAAAGGGAGAGACAGCGACTACGCCTGTGACAGGGGTGGGGGCGGGAGAGGAGCCAGCTCGGGGGCTTTTCACCGAGTGACATGTTTCTGGCCCCGCTCCAGCTCGGGGACCGAATTGGAACATGAAAGGCAAAAGTTTACGGGAATAAATGCGTCCGCCGGGAAGCAGCTGCAGATACGAGCGCTCAGGTGCGTCCCCGCGGCGCTCACCTGAGCAAACCTCGGCTCTGCCTTTGCAAAACGAGCTTTAGGTTTGGCACCGTTCCCTGCCCGGCCGTGGCAGGAGCCGGACAGGAGCTCCCCGCCGTGCCCTCCGCTGTCACCGCCGGGCACAGCCTCGCTGCCTCCTCCTGCGCCAGGCGAGCGGCCGGAGGGCTGCTCTCTTTTATCCTTCCTAACGCTCCAGTTCAGTCCCGCCGGGGAGCCTGCCCAGATGCTCGGGGGGAATATCTGGGATCACTTCGAGCCTTTCTTTGAAAATGATGTAGTTGCAGCGCTTGGCTCGGAAAATTGCAATCTGCCGCACCGCTGCTGGAAACAAAGGACGTGGCTTTGCTTCCCGAGAGGATGCACAGCGGGAGGAGGGACGGCAGCGCGGGTCTCCCCTGCTTTGAACCCTGGAGAGGTCGCAGCCCGGCTTCTCCTCTCTCCTAATTTGCCGTATCTTCCTTAAAATTCTTTTCGGTAAAATGGATCCAGCCCTGCTCCTGGTGCGGGGGGCTGTTTGAAACGTGGCGCTGCTGCCGCAGGGAACAACTTCTCAAAGTGACACTGGCAACATCCTTCCTGTTGTCAGACTTTCACTTACATCTCAGGAAGAAGTTTCTACACTGAGGCTGCCGATGCCTTGGCAATGGGTCCTCGAGGTCCCTTGCAGCGCAGGTCATTCTAGAACTCCCAGATTCATTGATACCACCCCAGCCCAGATCCATCACAGCTGCAGCACTGCAAAGCCTTGCCTAGAGCGCCCCGTCTCCCCAGGAGCCTGCTCTGTGCCCAGGATGTGCTGGGAGCTGGGATGTGCTGGGATCCGGGCTGTCCCTGGAGCTGGGACGTGATGGGAGCTGGGATGAGCCCGGACCCGGGATGTGCTGGGAGCTGGGCTGTGATGGGATCCGGGCTGTCCCTGGAGCTGGGATGTGATGGGATCCGGGCTCTGATGGGATCCGGGCTCCGATGGGATCCGGGCTGTGCCCGGCTCCGCCGCTGCGGGGCCGATTTGGGGCCGTCAGCAGTTCACAAATATCCCTTTTTGCCGAGCCCTGCCCGCGCATGGGCACGAGGGGCCCAATTTGCAGAGCACAACTATCTATTTGTGCTCATCCATAATTGATGGAGGCAGCTTTGACCATTAATTCCGGTGCGAGCCTAAACAAAACATTTCATCTGCGAAGGCGAATCGGTGGAGTTCATATTCCGGGGAGCCTGGGCAGGGTGAGGAGAGGCCGGGCACCATCCCCCGAGGGGAAACCCATCCTTCCCACCCAAAGGGGTGAGAATCTTCCCTCATTGGAGAAGTGCTGCTAACGTTTGTAAAATAAGAGCTGAAAAACAAGGCAATAAAGCCGGAAGAAGGGGGGGGCAGAAAAGGGTTGTTTCCCTCCCCAGCATTGTTTTCAAACAGATCTGGGGGGAGCTGAGCGTTTGGGGATGGTGAAGGTCCAGGGAGGAATCTGTGGAAGAAAAGCTGCTGACATTGGAATTACGTAAAGGTGATCTGAGCAGATAAACCTTTAGAAGTGAAGTTTGCTTTTTTCCTCATCCCCTGGGAAAGAGGAGAGATTTAGAGTGGATTTTAGGAAGGAATTGTTCTCTGTGAGGGTGGGCAGGCCCTGGCACAGGGTGCTCAGAGAGGCTGTGGCTGCCCCTGGATCCCTGGCAGTGCCCAAGGCCAGGCTGGCACAGCTGGGGCTGTGGAAGGTTGGGATGGATGGCAGGGGTGGCACTGAATAGGCTTTAAAGTCCGTTCCAAAGCTGCGATGGTTCTGTGATGGCTGGAATATCCCTCAGCCCTTCCCGGAGGGTTCCTGGTGCAGCCGGCAGAGGAGGAGGAGGAGGAGGATCCCAGCCGGGAGGGGCCGGAGCCCCGGGCGGCTCTGAGCGAGCGAGCTCCGGCAGGCTCCGCCGTCCTTTCCTGCCCTGAGCAGCCCGGGCAGCCGCGGCTGGAGCAGAAACGCTTTTATTCCAACGCGAATCCCCTCCGTGGCATCGGGCTGTCAGTGGCCCTGCAAAGCACGCGGTGGCCCGGGCTCCCTGCCCGGGCTCGCTGGGCTTGGAGAGGCAGGAGCAGCCCCCGGGCCGATGGGCTGGGAACCGCGCCCAGGTCACCTTGGGCTGCAGGATCCCTCCGGGAATTGCAGCCGGGTCCGGTGCTCGCCGCGGGGTGCGAGGGGAAGCAGGCAGTTCTTAGCCGTGTTCCAGCAGCTGTGTCTTCTTTTTCCCTGCGTTTCTTTTCCCAAGCATTAACCATAATAACTACCTCGCATATTTAGGAAATTGTGGTTTATTTAAGTCTTGCTGCAATTATGAGCAGTTCCAAACTCTCGCATGCAAATGGTACAATTATTTTGGTATCATGCTCCATATTGTTTCAGTACTCTCCACATCAGGCTGACTTTTATGGCTCATCGTCTGATCTTCATTTTCCTGCTGCAAATTAAGATTAATCCAGTGAACAGAATGGATTTACGCTGAATTCACAATGCTTTTCCCCCCAGGACTGTAGCTTACGATGGCTACAAAGGAGGCAGAAATAACTCAAAGGGGAAGGAAAAGGAACCCGTTGAGTGAACAAAATCTGCTGATTTGTGCTGCTTTCACCTTCCCAGTGGCTCCCGGGACTTTGCAGCTCTGGTTTGCTGGGGTCCGGATTCCTCTGCTCCCATCACGCTGCAGGGTTAGGTTTGGACACACATTTATCCACCGGCTCCACTCCAAAGCCAGGGCAGTGCCCGGGGCTTTGCAGGGCCCTCCTCTCTGGCTGCCGCCGCGGGTACAGGCAGGGCTGCCCTGGGGCTGGCCCTGTCCTCCCCCAGCTGTCCCCACCCTCGGCGAGTGCAGGGTTCTCCGGTAAATGTGCCTTTGTGTGATCCTGGGCTGTGAGAGCCTGGGCTGTGAGAGCCTGGGCTGTGAGAGCCTGGGCTGTGTGAGCCGGGGCTGTGTGAGCCGGGGCTGTGTGTGTGAGCCCGGGCTGTGTGAGCCTGGCCTGTGTGATCCTGGGCTGTGTGAGCCTGGCCTGTGTGAGCCTGGGCTGTGTGAGCCTGGGCTGTGTGAGCCTGGGCTGTGTGAGCTGGGGCTGTGTGTGTGAGCCTGGCCTGTGTGAACCCGGGCTATGTGTGTGAGCCGGGGCTGTGTGATCCTGGGCTGTGTGAGCTGGGGCTGTGTGAGCCTGG
>VWZV01016204.1:7979-34164 GCA_013397155.1 Irena cyanogastra | reverse complement strand
GGGCTGTGTGAGCCTGGGCTGTGAGAGCCTTGTGTGTGTGAGCCTGGGCTGTGAGAGCCTGGGCTGTGAGAGCCTGGCCTGTGTGAGCCAGGGCTGTGAGAGCCTGGCCAGTGTGAGCCCAGCCTGTGTGAGCCCGGCCTGTGTGATCCTGGGCTGCGTGAGCCCGGGCTGTGCGAGTGCTGCACGTGGGTCTCCTGCCCCAGGGCTCAGGTCAGGCAAAGCTGGGCGGTGCCTGCCCCTCTGTCCCTGTTCCTCTGTCCCTGTTCCTCTGTCCCTGTCCCGCTGTCCCTGCCCCGCTGTCCCTATCCCGTGAGTGGGTGGGGCAAGGACACGGAGCAGCCCGGCTGGGTGTCCCTGTCACCCGTGGGTGTCCCTGTCACCTGTGAGTGGGTGTCCCTGTCACCTGTCAGTGGGTGTCAGTGTCACCTGTGAGTGTCAGTGTCACACACGGTAAGATGTCCCTGTCACCCATGGGTGGGTGTCCCTGTCATGCATGGATGACTCTCCCTGTCACCCACGGGTGGCTGTCCCCATGACCTGCAGCTCTGTGTCCCCATGACCTGCAGCTCTCTGTCCCCATGACCTGCAGCTGTGTCCCCATCACCTACAGCTCTGTGTCCCCATCACCTACAGCTCTGTGTCCCCATCACCTGCAGCTCTCTGTCCCCATCACCTACAGCTCTGTGTCCCCATCACCTACAGCTCTGTGTCCCCATGACCTGCAGCTCTGTGTCCCCATCACCTACAGCTCTCTGTCCCCATCACCTGCAGCTCTCTGTCCCCATCACCTACAGCTCTGTGTCCCCATCACCTACAGCTCTGTGTCCCCATGACCTGCAGCTCTGTGTCCCCATCCCCCATGAGTGGCTGTCACAGCACTGCCACTCCTGTGCCCCAGACCTGTGTCCCCACTCTGGGCAGTGGCGGTGGTGGCTGTCCCCTGCCTGGGCCACCTCCCAGGCTGGTGCTGGTGGCTGGGGCAGGTCCTGCCCAAACCCAGCCCGCTCCACCCTCCTCCAATCCCTTCCCTGCAGCCTGGCATTTTCCATCTAAAGGCTGCCTGACAGCTTTAATCTAATGCTTAAATGGATGGAGGAGAAGCAGGAACGCTGTAATTTAATTACTTGGGAAGCGCACAGTTTAAGACATTTCAAATGTATTATTTTAGCCTGGCTGCTTTGGCAAAATCCAATTGGAGTTCTGAGTGTGCTTATTTTTATTTCACACTAACGCTACGAAACGCCGTCTGTAGAATGTGTTTGTTAAGAAATTAATTGTCTTTGAGGAAAGGAAAATGCCCTGGGTGGGACTTGCCCCTCGAGGCATCCAAATGCATTCGAATTGTTTCTCAAACTACTTTTGGAGCCCCACAAACCCCGCTCAGGCAGGAGGGGAGCAGGGCCTGGTGTCTGACCCCTCCCTGGGCTGGCCCCTGCTCCCTCGGGGCCCTGCAGGCTCCCTGCAGACCAGTTTTGGGAGGTGGCTATGGCAAAGCTCTGTCAGAACAGAAATAGTCAGTGGGACACGGGGTTTGAGGAGCAGGAGAAGCTGGAAGCTGATGGAAAATAAACTCCTGGATGCCCCCACTGAAGTCCTGGTGCCCTGTCCCTGGCAGCTCCTCAGGAGGGAAGCTGGAGCAGGTTTGTCCTTGGTTTTAGTTGCAGAATTGAGGACTGGTATGAGAGCATTTAGTATTGGTATGGGAGCAGGGCCCACAGCAGCTGAAATCCAGCTGGGTGCAGCACGTGGAGAGCCTTGGATGGAACAGGGAATGGTGTGTGGGCATGGAGAGCTGGGCTGGGGCTCCTGGATCTCCTCTGAGCGCTCCTGAGAGCCACCAGGAACACGTGCCCTTTGTGTGAACAAGCTGCTTTGGAGATATTTTGAGGATGAAGTCATAAAAATTCGATGGCATACCTATATTTTCCTTTTGGCACTGAATTCGCCATAAAAACCGACAGAGAAAAACAGCTTCAGCTGTGCTGGCTGGGAACTGCTGCAGCTGCTTCTCAGAGCCGTCAGATCAGCCCACAGTGGGGCGGGCTGGAAGGGATGCCACGGGCAGGGGCACCTCCCACGGTGCCAGCTTGCTCCAAGCCCTGTGCCACGTGGTGATTTTTCCCAACATCCCACCCATCCCTGCTCTCTGGCAGGGGAAGCCATTCCCTCCTATCCTGTCACTCCAGGCCCTCGGTCAGCAATACTTCATATCCTCCAAAAATACATTTTCTCTGTCAAAAAGCTAAAGTCCCAGGCAGCAATTAAAACATAAATTCTGTTATTTTTCCCAGTGGCTTCCCTACCTCAGGCTGCTTGTTTTTATGACAATTCCTGCAAATCGCTTTACCTAGATATTGTCACAAGGACAAACTGCCCCTCCAAAGGGAAATCTCCCCTTCCTGGGCCATCCCCGGGGGATGGAGCTGCCTTGGGCTGTGCTGAGAGCCCAGAGTTACCCTGGGCCTGCTCAGATCCCTTCCCCAGTCTCAGGAGTGTGTCAGAACCAGCCTCTCTGGGCTGTGCAGAAAGCTCCTGGTGCTCACTCCCAGCTTATCCACCCACTCCAGCTCGGTGACTGATGCGTCCAGGGTGGGTGAGGCGTGGGGAAGGCACCCCCTGGGCAGCTTTTACTGCTTTTAGTGTGCCCCTTTGGGTGTGAGGGGCACGGAGGGGAGGGCAGAGGGCATTTCTGATTGCCAGCGCCGTGGGGTTTGGTGGCTGTGCCCTGCACGCAGGAGTGGCTCGGACACTGATTTCCAAACGGGGGGATGTGGTCAGCGGGCAGGGCAGGGCAGGGCGTGTCCCAGGGCCGGGCGTGTCCCACGGCTGTCCCAGCTCCGTGTCCCAGGGCTGTCCCAGGCTCCGTGTCCCAGGGCTGTCCGAGTTTCGTGTCCCAGGGCTGTCCCAGCTCCGTGTCCCAGGGCTGTCCCAGCTCCGTGTCCCACGGCTGTCCCGGCTCCGTGTCCCAGGGCTGTCCCAGTTTCGTGTCCCAGGGCTGTCCCAGCTCCGTGTCCCAGGGCTGTCCCAGTTTCGTGTCCCACGGCTGTCCCGGCTCCGTGTCCCAGGGCTGTCCCGGCTCCGTGTCTCACGGCTGTCCCAGCTCCGTGTCCCAGGGCTGTCCCAGCTCCGTGTCCCACGGCTGTCCCGGCTCCGTGTCCCACGGCTGTCCCAGTTTCGTGTCCCAGGGCTGTCCCGGCTCCGTGTCCCCCCCAGCAGCCCCACGGGGCTGGGGACCGCCAGGGGACACTGGGGGCGGCAGTCGTGCCTCGCACAGGCGGGACGGAGCTCTCCCTGTTCCTCTTATTTCTGGCAACAACTTGACTCCATCGAGGGTTTTTCGCACGGATAGCGCAACCCCCTCAGACATCTGAAACCCTGCACTTTGAAAGCCTCGCTGCAGAATGACAAAGAGGTTTTTTTTTTTTCCTGCTGCTGCCGGGGTCGGCCGGTGACGAAGCGCGGCGGGGGCAGCGCTGGGGACGTGCTGGGGACGCGCTGGGGATGCTCTGGGACGGCCCCGAGCAGGTGCTGCTCTCCCGAACGCCCTGGCAGCGCTGCCCCCGCCCGGCACCCCCTGAGCCCACGGCCCTGGGGGCTCCCTGGGCAGGCTCGGGCTGGCCGCGGGCTCGGGGGCATCTCCTCTGCCTTAGCCACGTTCTGATGCGTCATCTGCAACTTCTGCGAGCCCAGCAAAGCGCCGGGGAATTGCAGCTGAGGCGGCCACCTACGCAGCCGGTGGCCCTGCGAGTACGGGAGGGGAGCTGGGAGGCGAGCAGGGAGCCAGGGAACGGGGGCTGGGCGCCCTTCAGGCACTGCCTGTCCCTGTGCCGTCCCCGCCGGGCGGGCTGTCCCTCCTGCAGCCCAGCTGGCTGGCTGTCCCCTGCCCCGGAGCCGCCTCCTGCCTGCCCCCCTGCCCCAGCCCGGCAGCACGGGCCTGTCTTGTCTCTGCAGTCCCTGCACGAGTTCCCTTTCCTGCTCTGCGTCACTGAGCCCATCCTGAGCACCCTGCTCCTGCGTGCAGCAGGGCCTGCGTGGCCAGGAACATGCACAGGGGGACACCTGGGGCTGTGGCACGGCTGGCAGTGCTCAGGCCAGGCTGGACACTGGGGCTTGGAGCAGCCTGGGACAGCGGGAGGTGTCCCTGCCGTGGCAGGGCTGGGGTGGGGTAATCTTTAGGGTCCCTTCAACCCAAACCGTTCTGGGCTCTGTGATCCACCTCCCACCCTGAGGCAGCAGGGGAGCAGCGCTGCTCCAGGAGCACCCTCACTGCCTGCCACTGCAGCACGTGGCCCCAGTCAAATCCCTGTATTCCTGTAACAGGTAGGAGATCACACAGCAGCTTGCAAAGCAGCAAACACAGTCACTCAGCGCAGGTGTCACACTGAGTGCCAGAGCACGGTGAAGGATGCACGTGCTCAGGCAGGGGAAGGAATCTGTGTTTGCAGCTTGCACAAGTCGGGCCACCTACGCTGGTGCAGCTGCTGCAGCTTTGTGTTTATCTGTGCTGCTCACCATGGGGAACAGAGGTAAAAACTCCTGGGATGTGATGCTTTGATGAATACCTGAATATCATCCAGCCAGGGGCATTTGGGCACCGCTCTCAGGGTGCCCAGGTGGGATGGCTGGGGGGCTAGGAGGGCCAGGGCTCGGCCTGGATGGTCCTGGGGGTCCCTCCCAGCTCAGGACATTCTGTGATATGTCATTCTGTCACTCTGTCACTCTGTCATTCTGGTTCTCTGTGCTGCAGCTCGCTGGCCTGGAGCTCTCCTGGCTTCTGTGCACACAAGGAGCCTTGGCTGGGATTGGTCTGAACACCCAAAGGTCCCGGGGCCACGGGCTGCTGGGGGGACAAGGTGGCACTGTGGGGACAGGGTGACACTGTGGGGACAAGGTGATGCTGTGGGAATGAGGTGATGCTGTGGGGATAAGGTGACACTGTGGGGACAGGGTGACACTGTGGGCACAGGCGGGCCCCTCTCAGCTGGGCTGTCTCTCATGGAGACAGTTTGGGTCGCATTGGGGTGAAACCGATTCCGTTTAGGACCAGGGAGTATTTCCGAGGGCCGAGCAGGCAGGTGGGCTGTGCCAGAGCAAGGAAAGCTGCTCAGCGGGGTTTGCTCAACCCCACCCTTTTTATTTCGCATTATCGACGGGTTTAACCCCATCCTCGCTGGGCCATTGCTCCCCAGCAGTGACCGCCTCCTGCGGCACTGGGGCAGCGCCAACGCTGTGGGTGTCCCTGCCCGGGGCTGTGGGTGTCACTGCCTGGGGGCTGNGGTGTCCCGGGGTGCTGTGGGTGTCCCTGCCCGGGTGTCCCGGGGGCTGTGGGTGTCCCGGGGTGCTGTAGGGGTCCCTGCCCAGGTGTCCCGGGGCGCTCAGCCCCTGACCCCGTCAGGGCAGGCAGAGCGTTTGCAATCGCGGCCACCCAAAGCTGCGCTGTCCCCGCTGCGGTCCCGCGGCACGGGGACAGTTCAGCCGCCGGGCAGCTGGAAGCGTTCTGTTCCCCACGTGAGACACAAAGAGCATTATCACCGGCCTCTCCTGCGGCACTCGGACACGAGCTGCTGCCCCCGAGCCTGGCCCGGGACAGCTCCCAACCGCCCGAGACCCGCCGGGCTCTGGAGCCGGGGGAGCCGGGGGAGCCGGAGGAACCGCAGCCCTGAGAGCAGGAAAGGCCCGAGTTAATTACGGCGAGAATCGGCACCTCCGTGGGCAGCCCGAGCCCCAGGGATCGTGAGGAACGGATGTGCCCGAGGCGTCAGCACGAGCTGAGCATCTTCCAGGGCGCTTGTAAAAAACGGGGAGAGCAACTTCTAACACAGGCAGAGAGTGATGGGACACGGGGAACGGCTCCGAAGGAAAAGAGGAGAGATTCGGATTCGATGTTGGGAAGAAATTCTTTGCTCAGAGGGTGGTGGAGCCTTGGCTGCCCAGAGAACTGGCAGTGCCCAAGGCCAGGCTGGACAGGGCTGGGAGCAGCCTGGGACAGTGGGAGATGTCCCTGCCGTGGCAGGGGTGGCACTGGAGGGGCTTTGATGTCCCTCCAACCCAAACCACTCTGGGATTCTGTTATTTTCCCCTGCAGGAGCCAGGGGTGGGGTTGGGGTCGGGGTCAAGGCCAAGCCAGGTGTCACTGTCCCCGCTCCACAGGTGACAGGTGAGGGACATCAGCTGAGCTGCAGCGAGAGAGGGAAATGGGAAAGGTCTTTGTTTTCATCAGGATTTTAGTGTCTCTTGAAAGAGCCTCTTTTTTCAGGGAATAAATTACATATTTTATTCATTTTCTGCACAGAAAGGAGCGGTGCTGGAGCCCTGATGGGGATGTTTCTAAGCAACGTTGTTTTCCCACCACCAGCGTCAGGAGCAGTGACTTTTTTACTTCTTTTTTTTTTTCATATTTTTGTAGCAATAAGACAAACTCTCTGCCATTTATATCAGGAAAGCTGTGCCACGATTTCCCCAGTTTGGCTGTACCCCCCACCTCCGGGGGGGTGTGTGAGGGGTCCCCTGGGGGTCACTGCCCCCAGGCTGCTGTGCTGGGCCCATGCCCTCGGGTTTTATTTGGGTGGAGTTTGGCTGCTGTGGGCACAGCCACAGACAAGGGCAATGAAGCCAGGCTTGGAACCAGCCAAAAGCAGCTTTATCTGAATTCTGTGGAGCTCTCCCAAGCCTGGTGATTCTTCTGTGGGTGTGGACTCGCAAATGTTTTAGTCATTGTATGTGTTATTGCAGAGATTTTATTTAAAACTTCTGGGTTTGCATGGGGGAAAAAAAAAATCCTCTCTCTACTTCTGTGTCTCATTTCTGACAGACAGATGGGTGGATGGGAGGATAAAGGCACGGATGGGAGATGGGTTCATAGACAGATAGATAGCAGGGTGGGTGGGTGGATTGATCAATAGATGGATGGACAGACAGACAAATCAATAGAGAGCTCGATGGCTGGATGGATACACAGATAAACAGGATGGTTATCCTGATCCCTTCCAGCTGGGAGTACTGAGAGGCGGGGCAGCTTTGGGCTGATCTGGGGGTGTTAATTGAAGGGGCCAACCCCAAAGTGCCCCTGCTCCAAGCAGGGAAGGCAGCAGGGAGGGGAAGCCCAGCTGGGTGAGGGATTGTTGTGCTGTGATTGCTCCGTCCCCAAGGACACAGAACCCGGTGTGGCTTAACGAGGTAATTGAGCAGCACAAGTGTCTCAGGCCATAAATCTCTGCCAGGGAAGGGGGCGGGGGTTGGTTGTGTCCCTGGGTGGGGTTTGTGTGGCTTTTCCAGCTCCGTGTGCCCTGCAGGAGCTGGGCTGGGGCACGGTGGGTGTGGGAGAGGGATGGTGGGGGTGTCAGAGAGGGAATTGGACAGGGATGGTCAGGATGTCAGAGAGGGAATTGGACAGGGATGGTCAGGGTGTGAGAGAGGGAATTGGGCAGGGATGGTCAGGGTGTCAGAGAAGGGGAATTGTTGCAGCACAGGCTGCCTTGTACCGAGCTCAGGGAATTGCCCTTCCCCGCTGCCGGCTGAGGGGTTTCCCTGGGGCTGGGCTGTGTTTGGGAGGATGGAGGGGCCCTGTAGGGCCAGGGACAGGGACAGCTCCTGTCTCTGGGGCTGCTCCCGGTGTCGCAGAGCGCTCGGTGCCGCTGCGGGGCTCTCGCCATTCCCCTGCTCCAGCACTAATTACAGCCGCCCAATTACAATTGTTTCCTGCCCCGTGGCGCTTTGCAGGGATGTTTCCCCTCGCTTTCTCTCTTTCTTTGATTGAAGAGCCCCTTGGCCCTGCCCTCTCTGGCAGTGTCCCCCTGAGGGCTCTGCTGTCCCCGCGGCCTCAGCAGCGGGCGGTCACACACGTCACCACGCTGGGCTTTTTCTGCCAGAGCTGAGCCTCGTCCTCCCACGGCCCCCTGCTCTCAGTTCCCCTTTCTCCGGGCTCCCCAGGATCCCTGTGCCTGCTCCCCGGGGAGCTCTGCTCCGAGCTCATCCCACATCTCTATGTACATATATAAATTACACATTCCTTTAGTTCCCATTCCTTCAGCTCCGGCTGCACAGTCAGCCCTCGCCCTTCCCGGGGAGTAATTCAAATCCCATAAAAACCATGAGGGAGGCATGGGCTGAGGGAAGAGGTGAAACCAGGGCTGGGAATTTTCCATGTCCTGCTCGATTCTCGCTGCTGCCCCGTGCTGGGGGAGGTGTGGGCTGGGCACTGCCGGCTTAAGGCAGGATTCTGTGCAGCATCACTTCCCAGGAGCAAGGGAGGGGAAAGCCAGTCCCAGGGGATTGTTCCTTGTAATGTGGCCCCGGTTGAAGATTGGATTATGTGTGTAACGTTAGCTTTAGTTAAAAGACTCTTGGAAACCTGATATTTCCCCTGTCCTTTTGCTGTCAGGTTTTATCCTGGATCCCTGAGCTGCTGCAGGATGTGTTAGCCCTCCCTGTCCCTTTGTGCCGCTTTTGGACTTTCTGATGTTGAACCCCAGGGCTCTGGAAGGCAGAAGTGGTCACCTTGGACCCCGGTGCTTGCTTTGAGGTCTCCTTCCCCAGCACTGCCAGCTGCATGCAGCTCTGTAGCGTTTTCCTTGGCTTTGCCATCACCTGCGTGCAGTTAAGTGGCTGACAAGCAAAATGATGGATTTCCCCCCAGACTGGAGGAGCTGGAGGCTTTTGCAGCTCTGGGTGTGGCCTCAGGGCTGGGTTGGTGCCTCCCTGTCCTGCACAGGCTGGTGTCAGCCCGAGCCCTTTCCGTTTAACAAAATCGTTGACTCGGGCTGTTCCAGCTCTGCCAGAGCCAGAGTGTCTGTGCTGAGCAGCGTTCCTGCCGTGTGTGAAGGACTCAGGGCTCGGTGCCGGCTGGGTTTGGGCTGTGCTCTGTCTGTGGGGAGCCAGCTGCGGTCCCCGTGGGGCTGAGGAGCAGGAGGTGTGTCCGCTGGGAGCGAGTGACAGCAAGGGGACCCCAGCCGGGAGCCCCGGGACGTGACACCTGCTGCCCAGGTAGGGGCTGTCCCCTCTGCTGCAGCCTGGGAGGGGCTGGCGGCAGCCGAGCCGAGTTTTCCTGGTCTCTGTGCAGCTGGAATGGCCCCTTCAGCTGCGGAGTGTCCCCACCTGGGGCACTGCCCATGGGACAAAGCCCTGAGCTCACCGCGGGGAAAACCCAACGACGCCTGAGCCTGTGGGGAGCGATGAGGATGAGCAGCACGGCCGGGATTGTCCCGGGCACGGGGACAGACCTGTGCCACCCCGGGGCTCCCGTCCGGCCGGGATTGTCCCGGGCACGGGGACAGACCTGTGCCACCCCGGGGGTCCCGTCCGGCCGGGATTGGCACGGGGACAGACCTGTGCCACCCCGGGGGTCCCGTCCGGCCCGGAGGTGCCGCCCTTTCCCCGCTGTCCCGGCGAGGCTGGGCTGGCAGCTCCTCGCCAGCCTTTTCCCTGCCCGGCACGGGGGTCGGGCTGGCCTGGCAGCAGCTCCGGGGATGCTGGCCCGGCTCCCTGCAGGATGCCCAGCCCGCAGGCAGTGAGGGAAAGCCCAGCCGGGGAGGTGCCAGCCCCGCGGGGTGTTCGGGCGGCTCCCGGCTGTGCTCGCCGGGACTCCGAGCTCGCTCCGTGCTCGCCCGGCTGCTGTCGCTGCTGCTGCGGGGACGTGGTGCCAGCCCGGGCTCCTGCTGAGCCGGGAAATGTCAGCCCCGGGTGGTGCCAGCAAAGCTGGGCTCAGTTAAACCCACGTGCAGAGCGGGGCTCTCGGGGAGGATGAGGTCCCCTCGTTTCTGGCTGTCCCCTGGTCCGTGCCAGGCCCCAGGACAGGACAGCACAGGTGTGGTGCTCACCTGTCCCCAGGCTGCTCCCCGGAGAAGGAGACCTGAAGGGTTTGAAGTTAAGCTTACAGCACATCCTAGAGCTGCAAACAGCAGAAGGACTGGGTGTGCCTTCTGTCCACAATTAACCAGTGCCCGTGGTTCCCTGGGCTGAGGTGGCTGTGGCTGTCCTGCCTTGCAGGTTTTGGTGACCTCAGGAGGTTTGTCCAGCCCCACTGTGGGCACTGAGAGGGGCTGGGCTGTGCTCTGCCCCAAAACCTCCCTTCCTGCCCCATTCCCTGTGAGGCCTCTCTGGTAGCCAGGCTGGGCCCAGCTGTAGCCCAGCTTTGGCAGCACAGCAGCGGGGTGCTGCTTGGCTTTGGGCTCAGGCTTTAGAAGAACTCGGAGCCGAGGTGCTGAACGCCTTCAGGCCTTGCTTGTGGGGCAGGTTTGGGGAAAAGGGAAGGAAGAGGAGGCAGCTGCAGACTGGGAGGTGGGAGCTGTGTGGAGGGGACAGGGTGGCTGCAGGGATGGGCCAGCAGCAGATAAACTCCGGGTCTGTGGGAGCAGAACCACTGCCTGCAGAGCACTGGAGAAGCACGGTGGCTGTGCTGATGGACACCAGGAGAGGGTGGATCAGAGCTGACTCTCAGTCAGCTGCTCCGGCCAGGAACGTGATCCTCAGAGAGCAGAGGCTCCTGCTCTGTGCTCTCTAACAGCTGCTCCCTCACAGAGAGGAATTCCTCCCCAGCATCCCAGCTCACCCTGCTTGCAGGCAGTGGGAAGCCATTCCCCCTTGTCCCCAGCCCTCCTGGAGCCCAGAGCCCCCAGGTGAACGCCCTGGGCTCGCTGGCACAGCAGCAGCAGCTCTCCAGGAGGGTGCTCAGCTTTCCCAGGTGAGCTGGGTTGGTTCCCATCCCCATTGCCAGCCCTGCTCCAGCTCAGCCGTGCTGGGGGAGCCGTGGGGCTGCTGCCAGCTCAGCTGCAGGGACAGAGCTGGGCCATTGTCCCAGAGCCCAGAATTGGTGCAAGGGAGGCACAAAGAGCTTTTACTGCCCATTTCTTGGAGACAACATTGATTTCACTTGGCAATCATGCAGCTTCAGGCACGTGTCTGTCTGTCTGTGTGTCTGTCTGATCCAGCTCCATCTGCAGCCACCTGGCTGCTGCAGAACCGGTGTGAATGGAGATACGTGTGAGTCTTTGCTTGGCGGGGCTCTGGGGGGTTCTTGCTGGTTTGTTTCCTCTGTTTTGGGAGGCAGAGGAGAAGCAGGTCTTGCATGACGAATTCCAGACGAATTCCTGCTCTGCAGGAGGAACCAGAACTGGGCTCAGTGAGCTCTTACACAGCCCCAGGTCTGTGCTGGGGCCTGGGCACCCCCAGTGGGACCAGTTCACACCAGTGGGACCAGTTCCCTGTGCTGCTGGAGCCTCTCTGTTCCCCATGGCTGGGGGGCACGCCCCGGGCTGGGGGCACACCCCGGGCTGGGGGCACACCCTTGGCTGCTCTCCAGGCTGGGCCATGGGCTCAGGGACCCTCCTGTCCGGCAGCTCCCAGCTCCCTGTGCAGGAGGATCTGGCCCTGCAGGGATTTGGCATTTCCAGCGTCAGTTTCCCAAATATCCGGGTCAGGTGCGCGCTGAGCAAATGGCAGAGCTCTGGAAATCCAAACACAACCGTTCTGCCCGGGTTTGTTGGCTGAGCTGGCTCTTCACAGAGTTCCCTGGAGCAAACCTGGTGTGTTTTACCCCAAAAGCTGCCTGGAGTGGGGAGGGACCAGCCCTGGCACAGGGAGCTGTGGGGAAGGACAGGACAGTCACTGGGGTCTGGGCTGAGAGCCTGGAACAGATCCCAGTGCCAGGGGGTGAATCCTACAAATGCAGGGAAACCCCACAGGGATGCACTCACCCTGTGTGTCCGTACAGACACATTTATATAGAATACATTTTTATGTGTAAAGGGATGTATGGAGAGGCTCTGTATTTGCAGGTAGATACTGGAATATCTGTGTGTGCAGATACAAAAAGGGGAGTATATAATGGGAGTGTCCTTTATGAATATATAGATTTATATTTAAATCTTTATATAGGAATATATAGATTTAAAGGGTGTATGTGTGTGTTTACATAAAAGGTTTCACATAAAGGGTGTGTCCAAAGGGGTGTGTATAAAATATATGTGCAAATAGATATAAAGGGTGTATGTGTAGATGTGTATTTATATTTGTCTGGAGAGAGGAGTTCATGGCTGAGCTGTGCTCACAGGCTTTGAACAGCAAAGATCAGCTGGTGAGAAATAGGATTAAAAACCCATAAAACCTATGAAATAAGTGGAAGCTGTGAGGGAATGAAGAGCAGCCCTTGGCTCCAAGGAGCGTTCTGGGGCGCGGGCCGTGTCCAGGAGGAATGCAGAAATCCCTATCCCAGGCTCTGGGGTTCTGCAATTCCTGCCCTCGCTGCTGCAGCTCTGGGGCTTTGCCTTTGAGCCTCCCAAGGCTTCCAGTCATGCTGGGGAGGATTTGTGCTGTTCTGGGCATGGATGGGTTTGGTGGGCAGGCTCCAGCTGTGCTTGCACTCAAAAGATGGGAAAAAAAAAAAGAAAAAGGGAAAAAAAGGAAGGAAAAATAGAAAAGGAATAAAGAAGAAAAAATAGAACACACACACACACAAAGAGGTCAGTGCCTGCCCTAGCTGTGCTGCGAGCCTGGGGGCTCGTGGGGCTGGAGATGCAGCTGCAGCTTTTCAAACAGCCCTGCAGGTCAGGTTCCTGTGTCTCCAGCACCTTGAATTCCCATCAGCAGCGCTGAACGCCGGGTGCAGCAGTGCGTGAGGGGTCCCGGAGGGCTGGCGGGGTGGGCAGTGCTGCCCCAGGGTCGGGCTGGTCCCGCTGCCCCCCGGGTGCTCCGCAGGGAGGTTCTGCTGTGGGAATGGAAACCTGAAAGGCCGGGAAATGCAGGGGGGGAAAGTGGGACAGGCTGAGATCCCCGGTCACAGCCTGGGGTGCTCTGTGCAACCCCTCCCTGCCCGGGCCAGCAGCGCTGCTGCTTCTGGCTGCTTTTATTTGGCTTCAAATCACTCAGCGGGAGCAGCGGGCAGTGCAGGGGCTGTTCGAGGTGCCCGCGGCACAGGATGGGCAGGGATTTGTTGCTGATGCTGCCCCACGGGGTGAGCTGGGAGCTCCTTCCCACCCAAACCGCTCCGGGATGCTGGGCGAGGGCAGGGGGTGTTTGTGGGACCCCAGATGAGTTGGGTGTGCGGTACAGCTGAGTTATATGGGTTTATTGCCAGCCCTGAGCGCTCAGGGAGGAGGATGGCAGCACACCCACCCTTGCCCAGAGCCCACCGTGGGAGATCTGCCCCCTCGGGAGGGAAGCGTTTGGACAAAAGCTGTGGCTCCTCCTCTCCAGCTGCTGGTTTCCCATGGGGTTAACTTGTGTGTCCCTCAAGGGCTGAACTGCATTTTCTGATTGTTTTCTTTTCCTTGCAGGAACCTCGGGAAGTCCGGGCTGCGGGTGTCGTGCCTGGGGCTGGGTGAGTACCCGGGGGAGCTGTGGGAGGGTTTGTGCTGTAAAACCCCTGGGAGGGGCAGCCCGCAGGGATCCCGTGGAGTGTCCCCAGGAGCCCCCAGTGCCAGGTTTTTATGATTTTGGTTTTTTCTGAATAGAAGAATACACATCTTTCTAATAGAGAATATGCCTTAAACTGCAAGTGTAAATCAGAGGCAGGCTTCAGGTAAAGGAAGAGATTAAAGACTCACACAATTGGAAATGTAATACCTTTCAGCTTGAGAAAAGCACTTTACACTGCCTCATTACTACCTTTAGAGAAGACCTGGATTCCTCTCTGAGGGAATAGAGGCTGTGCAGCCCCAGTGCTGTGCGTGGCCGAGGGCCCCAGGAGAAGAGCACAGCTGGTCGGGTTCCTGGGGCTGGGCCAGAGCTCCTGTCCATTAGATTCCATCCCATCCCCTTGTTACCCCATGGCTCCAGGAGCACAGAGCTCCTCAGGGTGTTCCATCCCATCCCCTTGTCATCCCATGGCTCCGGGAGCACAGAGCTCCTCAGGGTGTTCCATCCCATCCCCTTGTCATCCCATGGCTCCAGGAGCTCAGAGCTCCTCAGGGTGTTCCATCCCATCCCCTTGTCACCCCATGGCTCCGGAAGCACAGAGCTCCTCAGGGTGTTCCATCCCATCCCCTTGTCAGCCCACGGCTCCAGGAGCTCAGAGCTCCTCAGGGTGTTCCATCCCATCCCCTTGTCACCCCATGGCTCCGGAAGCACAGAGCTCCTCAGGGTGTTCCATCCCATCCCCTTGTCATCCCATGGCTCCAGGAGCTCAGAGCTCCTCAGGGTGTTCCATCCCATCCCCTTGTCATCCCATGGCTCCAGGAGCTCAGAGCTCCTCAGGGTGTTCCATCCCATCCCCTTGTCATCCCACGGCTCCAGGAGCTCAGAGCTCCTCAGGGTGTTCCATCCCATCCCCTTGTCATCCCACGGCTCCAGGAGCTCAGAGCTCCTCAGGGTGTTCCATCCCATCCCCTTGTCATCCCACGGCTCCAGGAGCTCAGAGCTCCTCAGGGTGTTCCATCCCATCCCCTTGTCATCCCACGGCTCCAGGAGCTCAGAGCTCCTCAGGGTGTTCCATCCCATCCCCTTGTCATCCCACGGCTCCAGGAGCTCAGAGCTCCTCAGGGTGTTCCATCCCATCCCCTTGTCATCCCACGGCTCCAGGAGCTCAGAGCTCCTCAGGGTGTTCCCCACGGCTCCAGGAGCTCAGAGCTCCTCTCGGTGTTCTATCCCATTCCCTTGTCATCCCCACGGCTCCAGGAGCTCAGAGCTCCTCTCAGTGTTCCATCCCATCCCCTTGTCATCCCATGGCTCCAGGAGCTCAGGGCTCCTCTCGGTGTTCCATCCCCTCCGTGGGCTGTTCCCCACGGCTCCAGGAGCTCAGGGCTCCTCTCGGTGTTCCATCCCCTCCGTGGGCTGTTCCCCATGGCTCCAGGAGCTCAGGGCTCCTCTCGGTGTTCCATCCCCTCCGTGGGCTGTCCCCCCGGGCTGCGGGCGCTGCTCGGCTCCTGGAGAGCCCCTGGAGCCTTTGCTCACCGGGAATGCCCTGAGCTGCAGTCCCAGACACAGCCCCGCGTTGTGGGGTGGACACGAGCCCTGCGGGGAGCAGGAAGAGGAGGAGGATGAGGAGGAGGAGGATGAGGAGGAGGAGGCTGTGCTCTCGCTGAGCTCCTCCCGCAGGAGCCCGGGGCTGATGCTCTGCTCCGCCGCAGCCGCGGGGAGGTGGAGGCACCGCTCAGGGGCTCAAAGAATCGCTGAGAAAGGCAGCAGCGAACCCAGGCTGAGTGTAAATCTATAAAATCACAGAGCTTGGTGGCGCATTTTATTTTATTGCTACGTAGACGGAGCACGTGGAGGAAAATCAGGTTAAAATCAGTGTGCAGGGGTTTGAGTGGGTGCTGGGACACAGAAGGGGGTGCAGAGGGGAGGGAGACCCTCCCGTGGGGTGCTGGGGCTCAGAGCAGCCCCAGAGCCCAGCTCAGCCTCGGCAGGATCAGTGCTTCAGCTCCGAAGGGTTCAGCAATGCTCCACCAACAACAATAGCGGTGCTTAATCAGTTGACTAATTTAACATTTCTGAAGTGACTCAATAGGATTTGCTGTAAGCACAACAGTCGCTTAATTATGAATCTAAGCTAATTATGAATCTAAGATAGCAACGTTCATTCTGCACTTACTCAGAGTATTTAAATCAATTGATGTACCCACAGACCCGGGGAGTCGGCAGCAAACCACAAACCTGTGAAACAGTCCAGGGAAACACTGCTGCCTGCAGGCTCACAGCCTAGGGCAGGCTTGACTTTAGTCATCAGGAAATTTCCATCCTGCATGCAATTTGGGTTGGTGGTTATTGGAATTTTCTTTGATACTCCAATTATAAGAATAATAAAAATATTTAACAATTCCATTATTATTAGGTCAGAGCAACCTGGTCTGCTGGGAAGTGTCCCTGCCCTCCAGAGGGGGGGAATGGGATCAGCTTTAGGGTCCCTCCAGCCCAAACCATTCCACGGTTCTGTGATTATTCTGCTCAGGCTTTCAGACAGAACAAGAAGGCCTTGGGGCTGTTTGTTGGAAGCCAGGAGCCAGGTAGAGCAGAGAGTGTTTGGGGTCAGTTCTGGGGTTACCTGCCAGGGTGGGGTGGGTGAGGAGGTGCCCCACCTGAACCCTGGGGGCTCTGCCTGATCCTGCCAGGGCTGGCTGTCCCAGGGCAGCTCTCAGCCCATTTTTTCCAGCAGGCTTTGGGATTTGGTTTGGAACCGGAGGGAATTGTGAAAGTCACCCTGTTCTGCCAAGAGCTCTCGTGGTTAAAATAGCCCAGCCTTGGGAAGGACTGCTCTTGTCTGTGCAGAGGTTTTATTTATCAGCCTCACAGCCTCCCCGAGTGCTGCTGTGGTGGCAGAGGAGAAAAGCCACGGGGAGGAAGTAGCAAAAGGAAAAGAAAGAAAAAAATCAAAAACCCCAACAGCTTTGCAGAGCTTTTCTTTGATTTCAAGCGGGTGGAGCTGCAGCAGCATCCAAATATACTGAGCCTTTGTGAGTGCAGCTGTGCAGGGCTGGGGAGGCTGCTGGGCACCTCCTCCTGCTCAGCACAGCCCTGAGCCCTGCCCTGGCTGGGGAGGGGGGAGCTGGGAGGTCTGACACCCAGGAATTCCCTGAGATGGGCAGGTGGTGCTCCTGCAGCACAGCACCCTTTCTCCTGGGTGATTGGTTTGGGTTGGAAGGGACCTTAAATCCCATCCAGTGCCACCCTGCCACGGCAGGGACACCTCCCACTGCCCCAGGCTGCTCCCAGCCGCAGTGTCCAGCCTGGCCTTGGGCACTGCCAGGGATCCAGGGGCAGCCACAGCTGCTCTGGGCACCTGTGCCAGGCCTGTCCGCCCTCCCAGCCAGGAATTGCTCCCCAATATCTGACCCAAATCTCCTCCCTTTCAGTTTAAAGCCATGCCCCTTGTCCCAGCTGTCCCTCTGCAGATGCACCAGGTGTCTGCTCCCAGTGCTGGCTTATCTGGCTTTCCTGAATGGCTTCTCTCTTGCAGCTCCCCAAAAGATAAATGTGTTTCCCTGTGTTCTCTGCAGCATGAAAATCTAATTTAGGGCTCACTAAAGTTTCTGGAGGCTCAGCACTCCTTCCTCGAAAGCCTTGCAGAATCTCGGCAAGGTGGGAGCGTGCTTCATCCTGCGGGATGGGAAAGGGAAGGGGAGGGAAGTGGGGCAGGAGCCCGAGGTGGGCAGGGCTGGGAGCGGGGCACTTCGGTGACATCCTGCAGCTCCCGGGAACGAGTCCCTCTGCCGGTCCTGCCCGGGTGCTGGCAGTGTTTGCCGGGCAGGGCTGGGAGCAGGGACACTTCGGTGACATCCTGCAGCTCCCCAGAACGAGTCCCTCTGCCGGTCATGCCCAGCTGCCGGCGGTGTTTGCCGGGCAGGGCTGGGAGCGGGGACACTTCGGTGACATCCTGCAGCTCCCCAGAACGAGTCCCTCTGCCGGTCCTGCCCAGCTGCCGGCGGTGTTTGCCGGGCAGGGCTGTCGGGGGGGCCCCGAGCTCCGTTCCTGGGTCACTGGAGCTGCCCTGGAGCTGGGACTGCCCACAGGGTGGCAGGTCTGTCTGTCTGTCCGGGGCAGGGATCCTTTTAAACCCTGAGCAGGGGTAGGTGAGAGAGAGGCAGTGACTTGGAAAGGGGAAAGGAGCAATTTAAAAAATACACACGTGTCTTTCTCCAGTCCATTTTTCTCCCCGAATGGGTGTGCTGGCTGAGGCCGTGAATCATCCTTGGCTGTTGTTTGAAATGCCAAATGTGCCTTGTGCTTTTCTTTGCCTTTTTTGATTCCCAGAGGGAGGGGAGCAGCCTGTGCCTCTGCTTTGGCTGGGGCTGCCTTCCCTTCCCCAGCCACCCCTGCTGCTCCAGAGCTGAGCCAAAACTCACCTCCCTGCCTGGTTTTTGTGGTGATCGTGGGGAAAAAACCCCCAAAACCTTGGAATCCCCACCCTTGTGCTCCTGCTGGTGCTGCTGTCCCCAGCCCCTGGTGTCCCTGGGAGCACAGGTGCCCCCAGGCAGGGCTGCCCAGCACCACAGACATTTATTCCCTGTATTGAACGAGCTTTGAGGTGCCTGTGGGTGCCTCTGGGGCTGCTGTCCCCGCTGTCCCTCAGTGGGACGTGCTCTGTGTCACAAGGTGAGCTCCGAGAGGCTGTGCCCCTGTGGGGAGGGTGAATCACCCCCTTCCTTCTCACCTGTGCACCTGTGTGCTGCCTGGCAAAAGGGAGAGAAAAACCACCCTGAGATAAACAGTCTCAACCCTTCTTTTTGGTACAAACGCATTTTAATGTATTCCTGTAAAAATAACACCTCCGAAGCTTTAACATGGAAATCAGGCTTCATTTGGTTTTTTTTTTTTTATCTGCATGAAGAAGCTTAAAGATAAAATGAAAACAGGTTTCAGTTTTATCTTTGTTGTGCAGGACCAGAGCATTTAAACTGCAATAATCAGAGAAAATGCCTCTCCTGGGCTCTGTAGCCAGCCAGGTGCACCAGGTCTACTCCTGCCCCATTTTTATTGTCCTTACAGAGCTAAAGAAACCACAAAATCAGTGGAAAATGTGTGCTCCTTGCTCATTTGTTTAATTTCCATTTCCTCTCTGATCTGTGGCAAACGTGGCTTTTCCAGCTCGGGCTGCTCTGCAGGAAGTCAGGAGCTGCAGTTTGAACTCGCACTTGGTGCATCTTTAAATAGCTTTATTTGCACTCAGAAACCTGCCGTGTCAGAAAACTCAGCCTGGCCTTCTCTGGGGGAAGGAGGGCGAGCTCCTGCTGCCAGAGGGGATGGCTGCCTGTGCTCTGAGCTGATCTCAGCCCGGGGTTCATGGCCCAGGGACCCCCAGGGACCCTGTCCCTCTCTGATGGGGTCTGGGAGCACCTTGGGCATCTTGTCAAGGGCAGGGAGCTGGGATTTCTGCCCCTGGGCAGCACCAGAGCTCAGCCTGGCTCTGCAGTGCCTGTCCTGTTCCATTCCTGCCTCACAGACAGCCTGGGCTGGGCTGGGCTGGCTTGGCTTGGCTTGGGAGGGGTTTTTAACTTTTTTAAACTGTTTTTGGCCCAGGAAACAAGAGCACAGTGTGCCTCAGAGCAGCACAGTGGGATGGAATGGGTTGGAAGGGACCTTAAATCCTGCTGGCCCAGCCCCTGCTGCCTCTTCCCTCTGCCTGGGGATGTGCATTCCTGAAATAAATACACACATGCAGAATGTAAAGACAGGAAATCATGTTCCTGTGGGAATTCCTCGGGGCTGGACCTTTAAAGGTCCCTTCTGACCCAAACTGTGTTATGGTCTGGTTAAATCCTCACACTGCTTCCACCACTGGATATTTTATTTATTTATTTTAATTTTTTATTTATTAGTTAAATTTATAATATAAAATTATATTAAAATATAATTTTTAATAAATTTATATTAAAATTTATTTATTTTNNNTTATATTAAAATTTATTTATTTTTAATGCAGCAGCTGAGCCTAAAGTGCAGCAGCTTTAGGAGCCAGCCTAGAGCAAGCACTGCCCCTGGGCTGGGCTGGCACTGGACACTGGCTTCATGGAAATGTTCCCAGGGAAAAGTCACTTTGGGCTGGAAATCTTTCCTGTCAGAAGAAATATTTCTCCTTTTTATGTATTTTTTTTTTTTTAATTCTCATTGTGACTTTCAGGATGCTCAATGCTGGAGTACATATTTAAGGAGACTTCCATTCCCCTAATGATGTTGTGGCAGAATCACAAATTTTTTCCAATTTGTGAAATTGAGGCTTTGGAAAATGATTTCTGATTTGGAAAGAGATTTTCTTTGGAAATCCAAAGAGAATTTGGATTTCAGGGCCTGTAAGGGTCCAAGGCCAGGCTGGACAGGGCTGGAGCAGCCTGGGACAGGGGAAGGTGTCCCTGCCATGGCAGGGGTGGCACTGGGTGGGATTTAATGTCCCTTTAATGTCCCTTCCAACCCAGACCATTCCATGATTTGAATCCAGCTCTGCATTTGGGCACCACAGAACCCCTGGGTGCTGCCCTGGGCAGGTGGCAGTGCCACCCTGGGCCCAGGTGCCCTGTCCTGCCCAGCTCCAGGAGCTGCCCCACCCTGAGCCAGGTCACCCCACCTGAACCCATTTAATCCCAAAGGAATTCTGGTGCAGTCTCATTTCTGATGTCCAGACCCTCTCGTTGTAACAGATTATTTTGCTTTTTCCAGGGACCTGGGTCACTTTTGGAGGTCAGATCTCAGATGAGGTGAGTGCATGGAACAAACCCTGCTCTGGGATATTTTTAGATGAAATTGTGGCTCCTGGAGCCTTCCTGCACGGAGAGGCAGCAGCAGGTCACTGCCCAGAGCTCTGCCACAGCCCCTAATGAAGCTGACATTTCAGAGATGGACTCTCATAAACCCATCCACCCCTCAGGGCCATCTCCTGTCCCTTGCTGTCCCCAGCAGTGTCCCCTCCTTGCACGGGCAGTGGCTCCTGCAGAGGAAATTGGGAGCTATTTTTGTGTGTGCACATAATGGGCAACAATCCTAAATGCAGGCAGGGCTGGCCTTGCAAAGGTGATTTATTTTTGACATAACCAGCTGAAACAAACGCAAAGGAGCTCGGGTTTCCCTCGTGCTGTGCCTGGAGCAGATGGCTCCTGCCCCCAGGGATCATCCCCGAGCTCGGGGCTGCACGTGGGCTCCTCTGCAGCCCCGGTGTCAGGGATGTGAGCGCCCAGGGGGAGCAGCTGCCTGCCCCCAGGACGTGGAGCAGCCCCCAGAACAGCTCTGCTGTGAGGAGAAGAGCCCAGGAGCCTGGATTCAAAGGGATTTTCCTGTAAATTCACTTGGTCTGGCGTGGTACTGCTGCTTCTCCTTTGGTCCCAGTGGATCCCTGGCTTTGATCCCATGGATCCCCAGCTTTGGTCCCAATGGCTCCCCAGCTTTGATCCCAGTGGATCCCCAGCTTTGGTCCCAGTGGATCCCCAGCTCTGATTCCCGTGGATCCCAGCTTTGGTCCCGTGGCTCCCCAGCTCTGATTCCCGTGGATCCCAGCTTTGGTCCCGTGGCTCCCCAGCTCTGATTCCCGTGGATCCCAGCTTTGGTCCCGTGGCTCCCCAGCTCTGATTCCCGTGGATCCCAGCTTTGGTCCCGTGGATCCCAGCTCTGATTCCCGTGGACCCAGCTTTGGTCCTGTGGATCCCCAGCTCTGATTCCCGTGGATCCCAGCTTTGGTCCCGTGGCTCCCCAGCTCTGATTCCCGTGGATCCCCAGCTCTGATTCCCGTGGATCCCAGCTTTAGTCCCATGGATCCCCAGCTCTGATTCCCGTGGATCCCAGCTTTGGTCCCGTGGATGCCCAGCTCTGGTCCCGTCTCACGGCGCTCTGGGATGTTCTGCTCCTCAGCCCAGGCCTGTTTTATTGTGCAGTTTGCACTCTGGCTCTCCTGCCCTCCTCACCCACCCCAGTTCCAGGCAGAGCATGACAAGTTCCATGGAGGAGCAGGACAGACACAGCCCTGTCCTTGGGGTGCTGAGCCAGGGCCAGCAGCCCCTTGGGGAGCAGCAGGGGCCCCAGGGCTCCTCTGGGCTCCCCAAAATCACCTTCAGGCATTGGCACAGCCCAGGGCCTCTCTGGAGAGCTGCAGGGCAGGCTGGCAGGCAGCCAGAGGAATGTTAAACTGTCCTATTCCCTGTAAAACCCTGGGATTGCAGAACATCTCCTGGGATATTGAACTGCCCCACTCCCTGTAAAACCCTGTGGGATTGCAGAGCATCTCCTGGGATATTGAACTGCCCCATTCCCTGTAAAACCCTGTGGGATTGCAGAGCATCTCCTGGGATATTGAACTGCCCCATTCCCTGTAAAACCCTGTGGGATTGCAGAGCATCTCCTGGGATATTGAACTGCCCCATTCCCTGTTAAACTGTGGGATTGCAGAGCATCTCCTGGGATATTGAACTGCCCCACTCCCTGTTAAACTCTGGGATTGCAGAGCATCTCCTGGGATATTGAACTGATCTATCCCTGTTAAACTGTGGGATTGCAGAGAATCTCCTGGGATATTGAACTGCCCCATTCCCTGTTAAACTCTGGGATTGCAGAGCATCTCCTGGAACCCCACTGAATTCCTGGCTGCCTTCCTGATGGGAAGCTCCTGTGCGAGGAGATGAATTCCTGCCAGGCTGGCTCCAAGGGGAGCTGCTGCAAAGTTGGTGTCAGTCCGTGTTTTGGTGTCTGTCCCTCCCGGGTTCCCTGCCCGAGGCGTCCCCTGGGCGGGGGCTGTGCCGGAGCCGTGTCCTGCCGTGGGCTTTTCCCTGCCCCTCGGGGTGTGCTTTGTCACCCCGGCTGTCCCCCGTGCCTCCGCAGGTGGCCGAGCAGCTGATGACCATCGCCTACGAGAGCGGCGTGAACCTGTTCGACACGGCCGAGGTGTACGCGGCGGGCAAGTGAGTGCCGGGGGGCACGGAGGGGCTGCCAGGGCTGCACCTGCCCAGGTGTGCCCGGGAGGGGCTGCCAGGGCTGTCCCTGGCCTTCCCTGGGGTCTCTGCTCCCCCAGGATGGGCTGGGCTCTGGGCATGCTGGAAAGTCACTTTATCCCTGAGTGGGGCAGGAAATCCTTTGTGTTTGGGGAACTCATCAAATAAACCCGACTGAATTAACCCAAAGCCTCTTGTACCCAGCAAAGGCTGGGGTGCACCCCTCGTGCCACTTGCTGTTGGCACAGGGAGAAAAATACCCCGAAAAATGAGGAGTCAGTGTGGATCTCAGTGGTGGTGGATGGCCCGGGGCTGTGACAGCTCCAGGCACAGATCCCGGTGGGAGCCACCCCTGCTGCTCTCGGAGCCACTGTGGGATGGGGGGGACACCAGCCATGGGATGGGGACACCAGCCATGGGATTGGAATGGGGGGACACCAGCCATGGGATGGGGACATGACCCGTGGGATTGGAATGGGGGGACACCAGCCATGGGATGGGGACATGACNCCACAGGAGCAGCCACACCTGCCCAGCACTGAGGGAAAGTGCTGCCCCAGGGTGTTGGGTGTGCCCAGGGACCCCAGGGGCTGCGAGCCCCCTCTGTGCCTGCCCTGTGTCAGTGTCACCCCTCGGGGTGTCCGTCCCCTCTCCTGGGGAGGGTGGCACCTTATCCCTGCTGGGAGTGTTGGGGATTAGGGATGCAGAGCTGTGCCAGCCTGGGAGGAGGTGACAGCTCCTTTAGAGGATGCACATTAGCATATGTTGTGGAGTTTTAGGAGATTTGCATAATCTTTAAAGGCCTCTGTGTGTGTGTGTCCTAGGGGGTTCTAGCAGGGCCCTCTCCAAACCCAGGCTGGGGGATTAGGGGGGTGTTTTTTTATTTGGTGAGGAATATTCTGGGTGATGTGGAGGGAAAAAATGAAGCCCAGTAAAAGCTGGGGAAATTGTGTACGTGTCTGGTTATGCAGCAAGGTGGCTGGAGGATGATAAATCTTTGGTTTAATGTCATGTAGGGTTTACAGATGAATTCAGATGTGTCACACTGGAGTTTAATGTCTCAGGAGTGCTGCCTGGCAGTGAGAGGCACAGGGCATGGATGGCAGAGGGAACAGCGCTGCAGCCCTTGGATCAAGGGCCAGCTGCTGCTCACTCAGTAATTAAAAATGTTCTGGTCACTCCACCTGGATTACCTTCGGTTTCTGTCCCAATGTCCAACCCAAACTTCCCCCGACCCCACTCCATTCAATTTCCTCCTGCCCTGACTATTTATGAGCGTATTTTACCAGGACACTTGCAGGATATTTCACTTCCCATCTTCTGAAGGAGCTGAAGCTCAGATCCCTGTGCTGCTTCCCCCAGGTGGAGAGGGACAGCTCCCTGTGCACAGTGCTGCCAGTCCCTGGGGCAGCTGGCAGCTCCTGGGGTCTCACTGCCTGCCAAAGTTCCTTTTCCAAGGAATTCCCCCCCCAAAACAACACTGGGGTCAGTCTCTGCTCAATATATTTGTGTTTGAGCATTCCCAGCAGAAATCCTGCTCCCAGGTTTTAGAAGTTGCTAATGGGCAGCATCTGCTTTGTTACTATTATTGTTATTTTATTTATTTATTTATTTATTTATTTATTTATTTATTTATTTTAAAAATTATACCAACTTTCCCGTTCTTTTTGCAGGAGGTCCAGCTTGGTGATAACCACAAAGCTGTACTGGGGTGGCAAGTAAGTGTGGCAGTCACTTGTGCTGGTGTTTGCTGCCCCAGCCCCGCAGCCAGGGGAGGTCAATGGCACCTGGGGCTGGTTTGCTGCTCTCGCTGTGCTTCTGTTTGTTTTGCCCAGGGCTTTAAGGAGTTGGAGTTACTCACCTGGAGAAGAGAACTCCAGGGAGAGCTCAGGGCCTGAAGGGGCTCCAGGAGAGCTGGAGAGGGACTAGGGACAAGGCATGGAGGGACAGGANCAGATCCCGGTGGGAGCCACCCCTGCTGCTCTCGGAGCCACTGTGGGATGGGGGGGACACCAGCCATGGGATGGGGACACCAGCCATGGGATTGGAATGGGGGGACACCAGCCATGGGATGGGGACATCACCCATGGGATGGGGACACCAGCCATGGGATTGGAATGGGGGGACACCAGCCATGGGATGGGGACATCACCCGTGGGATTGGAATGGGGGGACACCAGCCATGGAATGGGGGGACATCACCCGTGGGATGGGGACATCACCCGTGGGATGGGGATATCACCCATGGGATGGGGACACCACCCATGGGATTGGAATGGGGGGACACCAGCCATGGAATGGGGGGACATCAGCCATGGGATGGGGACACCAGCCGTGCTAAATGGGGCTGGGGTGGCTGCCAGGGCTCCCAGCTGGGCTGGGACATCGTGTCCTGCTGAGGGACCAGCATGGGGTCAGGCACCAGGGATCTGGGAAGGGACAGTGGGGGACAAGAGGCTCTGGGCTCTTTGCTGGGTGGGTCTGTCCCAGCTGGGGTCACTGTCACCGGGGGAGGGCAGGGGGCTGGGGCTGGCACTGGGCACCCCCTGCCCTCCTCACGCCGGGCTGTTCTGCGCAGGGCCGAGGTGATCCTGGGGAACATCCTGAAGAAGAAGGGCTGGAGGTACAGTATGGCAGTCCCTGTCCCTAGAGCAGCAGGACCCTGATGCCATTCATTCCCGGGGACCTGGGGGGTTTCCCGTGTTGGCTGGTCCCACAGGAGCAGCCACACCTGCCCAGCACTGAGGGAAAGTGCTGCCCCGGGGTGTTGGGTGTGCCCAGGGACCCCAGGGGCTGCGAGCCCCCTCTGTGCCTGCCCTGTGTCAGTGTCACCCCTCGGGGTGTCCGTCCCCTCTCCTGGGGAGGGTGGCACCTTATCCCTGCTGGGAGTGTTGGGGATTAGGGATGCAGAGCTGTGCCAGCCTGGGAGGAGGTGACAGCTCCTTTAGAGGATGCACATTAGCATATGTTGTGGAGTTTTAGGAGATTTGCATAATCTTTAAAGGCCTCTGTGTGTGTGTGTCCTAGGGGGTTCTAGCAGGGCCCTCTCCAAACCCAGGCTGGGGGATTAGGGGGGTGTTTTTTTATTTGGTGAGGAATATTCTGGGTGATGTGGAGGGAAAAAATGAAGCCCAGTAAAAGCTGGGGAAATTGTGTACGTGTCTGGTTATGCAGCAAGGTGGCTGGAGGATGATAAATCTTTGGTTTAATGTCATGTAGGGTTTACAGATGAATTCAGATGTGTCACACTGGAGTTTAATGTCTCAGGAGTGCTGCCTGGCAGTGAGAGGCACAGGGCATGGATGGCAGAGGGAACAGCGCTGCAGCCCTTGGATCAAGGGCCAGCTGCTGCTCACTCAGTAATTAAAAATGTTCTGGTCACTCCACCTGGATTACCTTCGGTTTCTGTCCCAATGTCCAACCCAAACTTCCCCCGACCCCACTCCATTCAATTTCCTCCTGCCCTGACTATTTATGAGCGTATTTTACCAGGACACTTGCAGGATATTTCACTTCCCATCTTCTGAAGGAGCTGAAGCTCAGATCCCTGTGCTGCTTCCCCCAGGTGGAGAGGGACAGCTCCCTGTGCACAGTGCTGCCAGTCCCTGGGGCAGCTGGCAGCTCCTGGGGTCTCACTGCCTGCCAAAGTTCCTTTTCCAAGGAATTCCCCCCCCAAAACAACACTGGGGTCAGTCTCTGCTCAATATATTTGTGTTTGAGCATTCCCAGCAGAAATCCTGCTCCCAGGTTTTAGAAGTTGCTAATGGGCAGCATCTGCTTTGTTACTATTATTGTTATTTTATTTATTTATTTATTTATTTATTTATTTATTTATTTATTTTAAAAATTAT
>VWZV01016201.1:116768-134185 GCA_013397155.1 Irena cyanogastra | reverse complement strand
TCTCAGCCTGTCTCCACAGCAGGAGTGGTCAGGACAATTCATGGACCAAGGTGAAGGTGACTTGGGGGCACTGGCTTGTCTCCATCCTGGGGCACCAGCAGGACCCTGCTCAGCACATCAGCTGTGTGCCCTTGCTGTGCCTGCCCTTCCTACCTGCCAATGCCAGCATGGGCCAGGCTCTGACACTGCAACTTACACCAAATCCAGAGATTGCCCTGCAAACCACCTGCATGTGGTCCAGCACCCTGCAAATCCCCTAAAATGCAGCTTGAGGGCTGAGCAGGGTGGACACTGCCCGTTGCAAAGACCAGTGTGCTGCTGGTGCTGCCAACAGCAAAACTCCCTGTGAGTCTCAAGCACATTGGAACAGAAGGGCAGAGCTTTTACAAACAACAGCACAAACCAGGGCTTGTTCCATGCAGTGGAATTAGCCTGGAGAATTCTTGATAAATAAAAGCAATGGGCCTTGATAAGGAAACAGCTGGAGCTACAGCATGAAAAAGCAGATCCCCCACAGAGGGCTGGGATGCAGAATCAGGACAAGTCACCCACACTGCCACTGTCCCAGGTGTGGTGACAACATGGGGCTCATCTTCTGGTGGTCCCCAGCTCCTGCTGAACTACTGATCACAGTGATGGATGGTAGAGCAGTGACATCAGTGACAGAGTGGGGGCTCAGCCTAGTGCCCCAGAGGAAGATTTCCCCAGGCTCAGCTGGATCACTGCCCCACAGAGATGCTGCTTCACCTCAAATCCTGCCACTTCCCCATTCCTTGCTGGATCTCCTGGCTCTGCCAGTGATGGACAAACCAGGCTGGGCAGGCATGGCCCTTCCTAGATGCTTCTCACAGGGGAAAGAGGGACACAGGACTTCTGGAGAGACCTTCATCACTGACTTAGTGAAGCCTCCGATGGCTCCTCAGCTTGTTACTCTGAGGGTTTCATGGCTGCAGGCTCAAGAGTTTGCTCCCATCAGCTTCCAAAGCTCAGCTTATGTGGGATTCAGAGATCCAGCTGCTGCCAGTTCACTCCATCTCCACGGGGAACATGAGAGAAGGTGTGAGAGCCTGCAGCTCACTGCCAGTGTCAACTCTCAGCACAACACTGCTGTGCCAGCAGCCGCCACATTTCCCTGGATTTCTCGCTCACTGCTTCCTTTGTCGAGGCTCCCATCATCCTGCCTGCTGCCGGATTCCTGTGTTTCCCTTGGCACATCCTGTGTGTGAGGAATCTTTTGCAATGGTGGCACTGAGCCCAAGCATCCGAGACCAGCTTCACCCACTGCAGAGACCTGGGAGAGGAACCGTGGTGTCCCCGTGGGTGCCCTGGGAGATCTTCAGCCTCCCAGGATGAACAAGATTAAAAGCAGAGGGAACACCACAGCTTTGTTTTGTCCCCACAGTCAGGGGACAAAAAGGGCTCCCAAGGACCTACGCTGCCTTCCTGACACCGGCTCTGCTTTTCTACAGACTAAAAATAAGCAAAGCTGGATGTGGCCATCAACCAGCAGCTGATGTGGGGCAGAGCCCTTGCTCCTGGACAGTGACAAGGCCAGGGCTGCTTGCACTGAAAAAGAGACTGGATACAGCAATGGGAAAGAGCAGGATCCAACAGCCAGGGCTAGCAGAAGTCCTGGTGCAGGAGGGGTCAGCACTGGGACCACCACCTGGGCAGCTGGGGGCAAACATCCATGACTATGTCCACTCCTTCTCCTGCCATGGGGGATTTTTGGGATACAGGGATTGCTTTGCTTTTGCTCCAAGAAGATTACAAGGATGTGGCAGTATCTCCAGAGGCTGGGAGATATTGCCTCATCCCAAAGCTTCACCTGGCTCCCAGGCAGAGGGAGATCATGGAATCACAGACCCATTTAGGTAGGAAAATACCTTTAATACCTTCAAATCCAACTGCTAACCCAGCACTGCCAAAGCCACCACTAAATCCAGCTCAGGGCAGAGCCGAGTGCTCGGGGCACAAGCAGAGACAAACCCCATGGGGTGTTTATGCAACACCACCAGAAAAATCAATGTTGCTAAGAGTGGTTGTATCCCATTCCAAAAGGCAGGAGCATCTCCTTTTATTCCCCTGTTTGTTATAAAATGCTGAGTTGACATCCAGAGATTACAGGAAAACAGACACCATTTGGAAAGCTCGGGTTATGCAGCTCATCACTTTTCCAGCTGACCTGGCTGCAACTCCAAACGGGGAGGTGGCAATTCCCAGCCCTCATTAGCTAAAAATAAGGTGCTTGACCAGAGGGCAAAGGCTGGGCTCTCACTGGGGACTCTGGAGCCAAAGGGAAATGGGAAAAGAGCTCCATGACAAGTGCTGTAGCAGCATGAGAGCAGGAGTGGGACACCCAGGATGCAGACGCCGTGGTCTCACCCCGGGCCAGGAAGGTCTGCAGGATGGGATGGAGGTGATCCCACCGCACAGCCCGTCCTGCAGAGGTGCTCTGGCAGGAGCCGAGCTGAGCTGTGTGAAGCAGAAGGAACAGCCCACTCCTTTGAGATACAAAGGCAAAAACCTGGAAGACAAACCCAGCTTCCAGTGCAACAGCTCCGCCTCCCCTCCGAGCCTCGGCGCGGCGGAAGCAGGTCTCTCCTAACCACCATCCATCCACCTTGAGCGAGGGCTGCGAATGACGGCGGTGCCGGGGGATTAGCCCTGGTCTCCACATCGCTGGCATGGCCTACTTTAACCACACACCACATCTCCTGCCTCAGCCCGCTGCAGCCCTTCCGAGATGGGAGCACGGACACTGCCCCTCTGACCCCATCCTGGGACCCCTGAACACCGGGATTTCCATCTTCTGGCACACAGTCATAGCACAACGTGCCTGTTGCCCGGACGGGGTGGGAACACTGGGATTTTATAAGCAGAACAGGCACCCAGCAGTGGGTTCTGTGCGACAGCCACAGCGCTGACCTTGTGGGGAAGAGAGAACAGAGCACCCGGCTCATCAACCTGTCTAGGGTATTCCTGTGTTCCTTTGGAGATGGAGCATGAAGCCATTAAATAATAAAATGTCAATTGCACAGCAGCCCCAGCTCCTGCAACACCCCATGGTGCCAGAGACACTTTGGGATGCTGCACGAGCAGATGTGGGGCTCGTGCTTGAAGGGAGAGTGGTGCATGAGATGTGGGTTTGGGGCGTGCAGGGAGAGTTTGGGGTGTGCAGGGATGATCTGGTGCATGTCAGGTGGGTCTGATCCATGTGACATGGGCTTGGTGGATGCAGGGAGGGTCTGGTGCATGAGATGTGGGTCTGGGCTGTGCACTGAGGGTCTGGTGCTTGCAGGGAGGGTCTGATGCATGTGACGAGGGTCTGGTGCAATGAGATATGGGTCTGGTGTGATGTGGGACTGGGGCATGCAGGGAGGGTCTGGTGCGTGTAATGTAACATGGGTCTGGGTGTGCAGGGAGGGTCTGGTGCGTGTGAAGTGGGTCAGGTGCATGAGATGTGGGTCTGGCGAGGGCAGTGCAGGTCTGCTGAGTGCAATGCGTGGCTGATGCAGCTGTGTGGGTCCAGTGCACGTCATATGGGTCCAGGGCAGTGAAGCAGCACCGGTGGGTGTGGTGGGGGTCCAGGTGGGTTTGCAGCGTGGGTCAGGGGACATAAGATACGGGTCCGATAAGTCAGACGTGCCACGGGGGTCCAGCGCATGCCGTGGGCTCTGGTGCAGCAGTACGGGTCTGGTGTGTGCCGCGGGGTCTGGCACACGCAATGCGGGTGCGCTGCGGGCCCGATGCGTGACCCGCTCCGAGCACCCTGTGCCCCGGGAACCCCCCCCGCTCCCGCCTCCCCGATGCGGAGCGGCGCTGGCAGACCCGGCTGTGCCCCCCGGCTCCCCCCACCCCGAATCTGCAGCCAGAAAGGGATGAGTCACGGCGGGAGGGAGGGAGGGAGGGGTGAGCCGTGCAGCTGCGTAATTTGCTCCCTCCTCTGCGATCTTAAAGCGACGGCGCCGCGGGTGCCTCCCTCCGCCCTCCCGCCGGGTTTCCCCTCCGTTTCTATGGCAACTCCCCTCTGCCGGAGCGGCACAACCACCCCAAAAAAAAGAAACCAGCTGGGTTTTGGGGTCCCTCCCGGTCTGCGAAGCCCCGCGCTCCGGATGTGCCCTGCGCCCGGTGGCCCTGGGCTCCTCGCCCCGTGTAACCCCGGAGGAGGGGAGGGGGAGCTGGGGCGGCCCCGCGCTGCGGCCACTCGGCCCTTGGAGTCCCCCCAGCGTTGCAGTTTTCATTTTAAGCAGTCCAGCTCTGAGGAGATCCCTGCCTCTAATTAGTGACGCACTTTCATAAGGTAAAGTCATTAAATAACCGGAATTCTCTGTTCCATTTCAATCCCTCTGGCTCAGCCCTAATCGCCGGGCTGGGGTGGAGAAGCGGCAACAGCCACCCCGAGCTGCTGTCCCGGGCTGTGACTGGCGTCCGGGAGGTTTGGGAAATGAGGCTGAAGGCTGGCACGGCACGGCACGTCCCGTCCCGTTTTCCAGCATAGCCCGGTTACTCATGGCACTTCCCACACGCTTCCTGCTGTAACTGTCAAGATCAACCTTCCCAAATTATTTGCTGAGGAAACGTCTGGGCAGCCCCCGCGCCCCGTCCTGCAGCCTGTGCGGGGAGCAGCAGGGCACCGGCTCCTGGGGAGCTCCGCGCCGCGCCTGCGGCAGCAGCGCCCAGGGTCGGCTGCGGACACCCCCGCGGGGACCAGGAGCGTGAGAGAGGCACATGTGCCTGTGATACAGACAGCCACTGAACATCCAGCCTGTGTGGATCCACATACGGGCTTATGGAGGGAAATGTTAACGTGGGAAAGTCACAGCCAGAGTACGGCCTGCACCCAGTTTGGGTCTGGACCCAAGGCCCATTGTGCTTCCCAGACATTCCCAGCTCCCTTTGTCACTCCCCCATGGTTATTCCAGAGTTTTGACAAACCTGTTTGGTAAATACATGTCAGTCTTTCCTCCAGCACTATTTCCTGCATGATTTGTACCTCATTTATCCCGACACACAGACTGTTTTCAGTGTATATATATATCCTGCCTCCCATTTATTCCTGCGCGCCTCCAGCTGCCTTTTGTTTCCCTCTTTCCCGGTGAATCCAACGCACAGCCTCTCTCCTTGAAAGGAAAATTAATGAGTTATCACAGCTGCTGCCACTGGAGCAGCTCTGACCATGTGGCACAGGCAGCAGCTCTGCTGTGAGATGCAGAGTCATTCCTGATGGCTTTTGGGAAAGAAAAATGGTTTCTCCTTCCCTCTGCATTCTGCAGTGCCTGGTCTCCCCGGATACTCTGACCTGGTGTGCACCACTCCAGGGAGATCGGGCCTGCTGCAGGGGAAGAGGGAGAGGTTTTCACCAAACCCAAACCTTTTTCCCAGGTAGGCACCTGGCTTGGGAAGTGCCAGGCCTGCCACAAGGAAAAGATGAGCTGCCCTTGGTTCCAGTCTTGGCCTGAGCCATGCTCCTATTCCCACCCAAAAATAGCATTTCTTTTGCAGAAAACGGAGAGGTTTTTACCACACAAGGATGCTTTTCCCTTCCTTACACTCAGAAAGGGAGCCCCTCAGAGAACAGAAGCAAAGGCCCAATACTTATTTAATCAAATATTCCTGTTCAGAAAGGAGACTCAGCTGGAACACGCCCACAACCAGTGGCCACCCCACGTCCCACACTGGGGCTTCACCTCTTTTAAAGCCTTTTTACTCCCTTAAACAGATCCTCAAATCCAAACCTCCCTGAATCATGTGGGACAGGAACCACACACATTAGTGGGCCCAGAGAAACAGGAGTGTCACTGAGGTGAATGAACACCTGGAAGTCAGGTGACAGTATCCCTCGTCCTTTCCCATTTAAAGTAAAATCACCAAGTCCCTGACTCTGAGATGAACCCATAGGATCTGATCCTTCAGAAGAAACACCAACAAGCAAAGGAAACATCTTCTGATTTTTATTGATTCCACATGAGCGACAGTGATGTCTCCACAGCACCAAAGCACCTGAGTGGGGCACATCCCTCCTCCAGGTGGGAGGCAGCCAGAAACCAAGAGGTTCAGAAAATGACAGTAAAAGAAATAAAATTTATCCTAAATGAGATAAAAATGCAAAGAACTAATAATATGTCAGTTAACATCCATTTTTAAATAGGTCTACACATGAATAAAGATGTTAATAAATTAAAAAGCTCTGTGAAATCTGAAAATGCAGGATTTCTAGGAAATAGAATTTCTTGCTGCAGCTTCTGGACTCTTCTAGGGCCAGTGTAACCTCTGTCTGCCTGATCACACAAAAGCAACACTGAAGACAGTACCCTGCTAGATCTTAAAATATGAAATACTGAACATTCTTTGACAGGAACAATTTTAAATAGTCGAAATTTTTTTTGCTACAGAGAGTAAACAGGTAACTCTTACTGATGGTATTAAAGAATTAACAGACACAAGCCTTGTCAAAAATAATTTAAGCTCCAAAGGTAGTCTCTGAGAAAGGTTTTGAAGGACTTTTATAAAAACCCTTCAAGGACTTTTATAAAATTCGAGGACTTTTATAAAATCCTTCACAATGTAAACCTCTTATGTAGAATATATATTTTAGTGGTATTTTATTAACATATTGTATAACTATCATATAACTCATCATGTAACTATAAATATAATAATAAGCCCTGCAGTGATCACCAGGGGAAGGACTCCTGTACAAGCCATTACTGGGTGCTGTAGAGGACAGGGAGCTCTGCTCATCTCCCACAGCTTGACAAAACATTCCATCATTTCTCCAGGAAAACTATTTGCTGGAAAATGCAGCCTAAGCTGTATTTTGACCAGTTTATCTGATCTTGTCAAACATGGGCCCAGCAGTGGCTGTGAGGTCAGCGAAGGGCTCGGGCTGCTGCAGCTCAAGGACCTGCTGCTTCTTCAGCACCAGAAAGATGTAAAACGTGGCTGCAGCTTCCTTCCGGTTGTTCCTCCGGCAGAGCTCCCGAAAACTGAAGGAACCCACGCCTGATCTCCTCAGTTGCTGCGCGAGGGAAATGAGAAATCAGTCAGGTCAGCTTCTCCACCATAGAACTGGAGCCCATGGAGTCCAAACAGAGAGAACTGCCTAGAGGGAATATCTCTGCCTGAATGCCTCAAATAGGATTCAATCTCCATACAGTCATGGAAGCACAGACTAGTTTGGGTTGGAAGAGACCTTAAAGACATCTCATTCCCCCACCCTGGATGCCATCAACTAGACAAGGTTGTTCCAAGCCCCATCCAACCTGGCCTTAAACACTTCCAGAGATGGGGAGTCCACAACCTCTCTGGCTATCTTCCATCTGCATTTATAGAAGTGACTCTTAACATTTTAATGCCATAATAGTGTTGGTACTTATGTGTGTTACTAAAATCTACAATTACACTGAATTCCATTACACCAGTGGAGTGCTTCCATCATGCTTTGTGATTGATAACAGTAAATATCCTTGAGCAGTTCTTTTCAGAGTTATCTCTTGTTTTTTAAAGGCTGTACTTAGGTGTAAATCTTTATTTACTGTTTGCACAAGAACCTTTGAAATACGTTCAAAAAAAACAGAGTGTTCACAAAATTCTAATAATTCCAGCAGCTGTGGAAAGGAATACCACACATCAAGCACCCAGAATCCTGATTTTCCACAGAAATACCAAAAAAAGCACATACTGCAAGTGAGAGGCAGAGACACAATGGACAGTATAAGGAAGAGCTTTTCTAACATGGTACAGCTGAAATCAACACCAGCTTTTGGTATCTAATAACAAAATCCAGCACTGCTACCTGTAAAGTTTTTTGTAACCGAAGAGTTCTTTTGCCCCATCTTATTTCTTCACTGTCTTTCCTGGTCGTTGTTTGCTCCTTGAGAGGAAGTAAACAGAAGGTTAGTCAAGGTGTGTAAAAAGTCACACACCACGAGAAAAAGGACAGGAGCTCCAGCCTGGCTGAAAATCCAAATGGAGCTGGATATCTGGATGGCCAAACTCAGGGAATCTGGAGCCTCTGGCACCTCTGTGCTCACACAAGGCTGTGTGAAACAAAGGAAAGAATGGGACCTGTGTGCTTTGTGCTAACAGAGACAGCTCAGGTGTGACAGGCCATGGACATGGTCCCAGTGAGGCAGCTCCACAGCCGGGTACTGCTCTGTGGGACTGGGATTCTGACAGCATTTGTACTGGCCAGGGGCTTAAAGAAATGTTCAAATATTTGGCTTGGGATTTTGGGCTTAACCTCTGAAGTCTGCAGCTGACTGCCCTGGTGTCAGAGTACCTGAGCATCCTCAGAGCCAGCAAGGTTGAAATTATTTCCTTCTCACAGGAAGAAAAACTCCCTGTAGGTTGATGATGCTATTTATTTTAAAAACAAAACAAAAACAGGGTTCTCTTCTGAAACAAGCCAGGGCCATCAGCTTAGGACACACACCTCTGGCACCTCCACCTCCTGTGCTTCAGCTTCCTGGCCCAAGGAATTTTTTGAGCTCTCAGAGAAAGCTGCTCCATCCTCCTTTGAACACAAAAAAGACAATCAGTAGGCATGACCATTTATGCACACAGTACAATTCTCTATACTCAAAGAATTTATTGCAATGAAGTTTTTCAAAATGAATTAATAGCTGCTATTTCTACCCTGTCTTTCCTAATACAACAGGGAAGGACTTTGCTGTAGGATTTATCGTACAGATGAACCTAAACCTGTGGGCAGAGTTCAGGCATGGAGCACACATTTTCTGCTGCCATTAGCTCCAATTCCCTCACTTTTCAACATCAATGAGCCTCATATTCTCTAAAGAATGTCCTTCAGCATAAGTGAAGATGGAAGAGACATTGCTTCAGTATTTCCTCAATATTTCCTCAATATGTCACACAAAATACAAGTTTCATCCTTTATAAAGATTGTATTTGTCTCTTCAGTACGATATTTCATATTTAATATTAAGCTCTCATTTTCACTTAGTGTTTAAACTGTAATCTATGCTGATTAATAAAAATTTTAATTTAATTAATCATTCATTCATTGCGGGAGTTTACCAAATTACAAATAAACTTTCATCACACAAGCTACTTAATGCTCTCTTGACTGTTTTTAGCATCCTTTCCAGACATTGGTAATTTCTTAACATGTTTTAAATGGAACCTTAGCAAAAAGCGGAACCAATAGATACACTTAGGTCTCTAAAACTCAGGAAAACTGCTCACTATAATTTCACCACAGTTCTCATTGATTTCATTTCTGTCATTCTGTGATGTCAACATAAAGGAATCATTTCTAATTTTTCTCCCAGTCTCGGAATGAGCTGGCTCCTGCAGGTAACTTGGCTCTTCTACTGGCAGCATCTCTGTATTAATAGAAAACCAAGGTTGAAGAGGAAATTACTGTGAATCACTGTCCTTAAAAAAAACCCACTGAAAACCAAAAATCACACAGAAGTTCACAGACTTTGAAAGGAAGAGCAAGAATAAGCAAATATTGAAGAAACATCATTCCCAACAGGAGCATAGAAGAAGAACCTTCCAAGGCAGGTTTTCCTTTTCTGAAAGTTGACCTTTATGGACTCACAGGAGGTGGGTTTGTTAATTAATTTTGAGGCAGGTTAGGTTCCCAGCAGAGCAAAGGAGTGAAAGTGGATACATCCTTCTCAGAAGATCTAAAATGGAACGTTTCTTCTTGCCTGATACTAACCAAACACATCTTCCAAAACCGGTAGAACTATTTACATTAATTTGGAATTTTGAAGAGCAGTTTGATTAAGCTTAGAATAAGTGGGAAGCTTTTTTAAAAAATTATATTGAAAAAAAACCCACAACTATCATTACCCAAATTTTGCAGTTTCAGAGATAATTGGAGAAACCAAAGATTAAACCAAAAATATCTCCTTATGCCACAAGGAAGAAAATACTTGGATTTCATTTAATTTCTAAGAAACCAAAGAACAGCCATGTAGTAATTTGTGGAATAGTGCACACAAACACCTCTTGTGTCTCTCAAACATTATGTAGAATAGAAAATACTCTCTAACAGCTAATTCTGCACAACAGAATTAAAATATTACCTGTAGTATCTTGCTCTTTTCCCATTTCTTTCATTTCAGACATCTTCTGTATTCCATTTGCTCTCATCTTAAATCTGTCAGTCTTTAAGCATTTTTCAAACAACTGAAAATAATTATTTTTTCTGTTTGCTTTCAGAATATCATGTCAGATTATTTACAAACATCAACACAAAGATACGAATATGAGCTGTATGTTAATGACTGCCACCCAGAATTTCAGTATTTGAATTAGGTCACTCTGAAAATCTGCAATTTTTTTTTTGTTTTGTTTTTAAGCAATAGCCTTCTGCAGCTCTGACATGAATTCCATGAAAAAAATATCTTAGGAGCAGCTTGGATAATTTTTCTTGAAGCCAGCCAGTAAGGAAGGATGAAAGAAAGAAACATCTGCAGTTTTCATCTTCTTAACGAGCGAGTTGTAATTCTGCAGCTGGACTCTAAGTGGTGAAGCTGCGCTGCTGCAGTGAACCCTTCAAAATCCATTAGCAATATTCTATTAATAATGTCTGATGTACCTTTAAAGTAAATATAAACAAAAGATGTCTCAAATTGATTACTAAGAGGAAATAAAGCAGAAAACAATACAACAAAGGAGAAAGTATAAAAGAAATGGACAGAAAAGTAAAAAGTTGTGTCTCAGTACAAGATCAGTCAGGCACCAGTGTGTGAAATGAAGCATCAGCTCTTATGTTCTTTTTGTAATTTTTCACTTGTTGGAGTGCAGAAGGTTAAGGCTGTGACCCCACAGACAATGAAACAATTAGTGGTGAGTGTGCAAACCATCAGGTGTCCAGCTGACCTGTACTGCAGAGCAATGCTCAGTGCACACCTGCAGCCAGCTCCAAGTATGGATCAAACAGTGTCTGCAAAACCTCTCTGTCAGAGCCCATCTCTGCAACAATCCCGGAACCCACACAGTGACATAGACCCCACGAGGAACTGATCTTTACCTTTTGCAGCTGAGTATGAACCATAGGCTGTGTAGAATGGGACAGGAGTTTATCCACACCTCCCCACTCCTTCCACATCATGGTTTTTTTGGTTGGGGGAGCGAGGTCCAGCGTGGCCAGGAGGTCCGTGTAGTTGGTGAGCTGCTTGTAAATGGTGTGGCAGCTGAGCTCCTTCTCTACATCCACCAGCAGCTTCCTCTTTCTTTGTTTTTTTTTCCTCTGGGTGACAGCTACATAAAGCAAGTATTAATAACAAGTCTAAAGGTCTATTCCTAGGACATTAAGCACACAAAAAAAGCCCAGTGAATCAAACTGGCTGCCGACCTTCTGAACACTGCCTAGACTTGAAAATCAAAGTATGAGTGCACAGGCCATTCCTTCAAAAGTTTCTATGAAGTTTTCACTCTTTTTACTCTATTACTGGAAATTCCCTTATGTTTAATTGTGGAAGACAAATGACTCTTTTAATAAAGAACCGGGAACAGGAGAACTTAATGAGAACACATGATAGAGCAACAAGACTGAATAAGCTGTCTTTAATCCATCAGGAAGTTAAGTGTTCCAGGAACTGCTGATGCACTCAAGAGGTTTCATTACCTCATAATTAATATCTGTATTTGTCAGTTTAATCCTTTAGCAATTTAATCAAGATGTAAACACAAAAGAAAGACACAGATTAGTTATATAGCCATAACTTCCTGGATATTATTTGGGCAGGCCAGAAAATTCCAATGCTGTAAATATTGCTGTCAACATGAGCTTGTTTATTCATAAACAGGCACCAATGTGATAGGGGACATTTAGATTTCCTCTACAGAGGAAATGTAATACTTTTCACCTTGTGTCTTGTTAAAAGTTCACAAACCAATATTTTCCAAAGGCTTGAAAGTTTTAGGACTGTGATTTTAAATATAAAAGTCACTGATGTGTGACTGGCAATTAAAATTTTTCAGGTCAATCTTCAGTACCACCCCCGAGGCCAAGCTTGCAATGCTACCAGAGCTGAAGAGCAACAAAACTTATTTGGTACATGGAAGAAACTGCACGCAGAAATTTGGGCATCTGAGATAAATAACCCAACACTGGGTTTGTATAATATTTACTGTAAAAAGGAACTCTGACAGCAGGAGCAGATGAAAGGTGGGAATAATCTATACTGCAAGCATTTTTACTACTAAGAAGCAAACCAAATGTAGCTAATGCAAACATTCATCAGAAACTGATCAACTTCTGACCTGAATCATCAACCGGCTCAAGCACAAATCCTTCTTCCTGGAACAAAAGGATTGTCTCACTCATTGTGTGATTTACATCCTTAACAGTGGTGTCTGCACAGTTGGACTCAACTGCAAGAAAACACAGCAAATAACCCAAACTTAAAAAAAAAAAAATTACAATATGAACTAATTTCTCAATCACACACCAGAGAATGATACCACACAAAAACAGTGAGAAATAGGAAACTGTGGTTTTGTTTATAATCTCACTTATATTCACCAGTTCCTTCTCATACTCATACTCTACACTTCCCTTCACTGATCCCAGAACAACCAGGCCATAGCAGAGACAGAAGAACCAATCTGGAGCAAAACCCACACAATGCAAAGTGCTTAGGGACAAAGGTGTTTAGTTTCAACTCCTATCTGTTTCCAGTTCCAGGCAAGTACGTGGCAGTGTGGACATGTCTGTCAACAGAAAAGGAACCAGCAACAGAGCCAGGAGAGACAATAGCTACTCCATCCCTTTAAAGCTGTTCCAGAATTCTGTTTTAAATGAACACTCTGATGGAGGAGTAAGGATTTAAGATAGCAAAAATTTCTCAGAAATAGTTATCAAAGCTTAATTTCTTTCATCAACATCAAACCAAAAGAAGATTACCAACACCTTTATGAGCTACTTATGTGTCATTTGTCACAGAAATATTAAGCCAGAAATAGAAGTACAGAACTGTTTCTGTAGGAAAAGACCTTTTAAGCTCTCACTAGGAAAGTTCACTGTTACAGGACAGCCTTATTTGGGTTTCTGTCCCGCTCAAAAGGGACATCATGCTGTGAGCAGCAGGGTGGACCAACAGTGCATCCAACAGGATGTCACATGAAGGTGTTTCTAAGCAATGTCAACTTACAAATCTGGAATACCTAAATCAAATAAAATTATCCTAAAATGGTGGATGAAGCAGTTTAGGGGGAAAAAAAGGCAAAATAAATGAAAAAAGGAAAAAAGCACAAAGATACTACAAAAAGCTGAATGTGAGTGACGTTAGGCATTAACACAGGAACAGAGGGTTTATGTGAGATGGAGCAGACACGGCAAACTCACTGGCTGTGCTGTTCTCTGGCAGATCTTGCGACAAAGGATGTGCTTCCTCCACATCAAGAATGTCTTTATCTAGGACATTTTCCTCATTCCTCAACAGGATTTCTTAAATACAAAGCACATAGTTTTAATCATTCTAAGCCTTAGCAGTCATGAAATAGCCTGATACAGCCTAATGTTAGTCAAGGTTAATACTCTGCAAAGAAAGCAAGCTCAGCTTCTGCAGATGGCCGTCAGTGGTACGGCTGTCTCCATCAGCACACAAAGGAGGGGATTAGTCCCAACTTTGAGATTTCCCCCTTTTTTTTTTTTAATTATGGCCTTGCTAGTGTTAACAGGTATCAGTCTGTAAGGTTTACATAAATACTCTAAGCCATAATGATGTAGAAGCTACTTTGCTGCCTTTGTTATTACAACAGTAAGGATAAAAATGCCGCACCATTTCACCTTTGAAAATAGAAATTAAATTGTTTAATATTAAGCATAAATTTAATGCCTTTAATGCTAAAATAATGAAACACAGCCTTTAAACCAATTTGACTTGGCAGTGTCTAAGTGATCATAGATTTAGTGACAGGTAGGAAAAAAATATGTATGAAAACAACAAATAACACAGAATTTATGTTTAAGAACAATCACTTTGGTGCTGTCTTGACTGTTTTCCTGTAAAAATAAAAATATTTTGAAAGAAACCGATTCTGTTTGCCCATGGCAAACCCTACCAATCATATCTGCAGCATCCTCCTCATCCCCAAAATGGTCATCCTGGAAGCAGTAAGCATCTTCGTGCAGCACAGATTTGTCTCTGCTGGTGCTGGCTGAGTTGGGACCGGCCATCAGACTGTTACTGCTGGTTAGGACACTGCCCTCAAAGAAGCTCTGTCTCCTCAGTGCTTCTGCTTCTTCATCTAAGGGAACACACAACTCCTGATCCCTCATCCATGTGAGTTTTGGAAACCCAGATGTATCAATTTCCTAATTTTCCAAGTAATTTTTAAAAGATTGCAAGACATCCCATACCTCAAATGGAATAAACAATAAATGTTATATGCTTTAGTAAAAGCAGGAAATGTTTGGTTTGGTTCTCAGTCTCTGACACCAAATTATATTGCTTATACAAAATTTTTGACCTCAGACAGCATGATAGGCCAATCAGCAAAAGCATGAAACAAATGCACAATTAATCACAGCTTTTTCACACATGGAAAGTGCTCACATAAAAGTTTTACATTAAACACACTTCCCCTTATGAAATACTTCCAATTTCTCAGCTTCTCTCACCAAAGTTTCTATCACAGAGAAGTATACTGCTTTCATAATCCTCTGTAAGTGTGATTTCTTCAGCTCTGCTCTGATTCAAGGTAAAATGTTCAGCAACATCAATGGCCCTGATGGAAAAAAAATATAAGGTAAATAGAAACTCATTGAGCATTCAGCTGGAATGTGAAAACTTGTTTCTACACAGCCTTCAATCCTGGCATTTTATCACAAGCCTCCATATCCCTCCACTCTCTTTTGCCACTAAACTTGGGCTTTTGTGATTTTGTTCCCATCCAAGCCCTGGTATCTACCAGGCCCTTGTCAGAAGGCAACTAATTAGTGAAACATCTTTTAAATCAAATTACACAACTCTTTTGGCAGGCAGAAAAGGCACCTTTACAAAGTCAGCACATCTGAGGCACTTGAACAAAGTGCATTATATTGCAGCTGTACTTACAAACTAATAAACCCTTACTGATCCCATCAAACTGTATTTATGAGGAGGTACAGAGCAACCCTCAGTGGAAATCTCTTGTCCTGGACCTTTGAGGCATCAGAGCCATCAGAAACATGCCAGCCTCCTGCTGTTTATCAGTTTTCTACATTAATGCTGCTTTGTGTCAAAAAAGCCTAAGAAATATGCTGGCTTTTTCACAGGAGCTAGGCTGACTATAGCTGATAAAACACCCCAGCCCTAGAGAGCAGTGGAGCAGAAACAAAATGAAGTTACCCAGTGGAACAGTGCAACACTGTGTGGTTACTGGCCACATCTTTCCGGATTAATACTAATTTTTATCTCTTCTCTTGAGGTTCAGAAAGCTGTTTGCATCCTTCACTCAAACAATTTAAAATCCTGAAGTCTAAGTTCAAGACATTATTCCATTATGAAGGTCTGTTGATTAAAGGACTGAGGAAAACTACCAAAGCACAACGCCTGTGGCTGTAGCCTTGTAGAGCTCAGAATTTAGGAGAATTCAGTTATTAAATCAAAAGAACCCAGTCTGAGCCTCGATCAGATAACAGCAAATATAGCTTTTACTTCTGAAAATTCTAAAAGAGTGAATAAAAACTAGGGAAGTATTTACTTTACATCTGGTAGTGGTGCTTCAAAATCATGAAATTCTTCAGGTAACGTAATGGACTGATAAGCAGCCTCGAAGTTCTCTTCTGGAAGGTCAAGAAGCCCTGAAATAAACAGACAACATAACAAAGTAAATATCAATAAAATAAAAGTAGTGTTCTCTCCCAAGTAGGTATAATAAGCCTATAAACCTGTCAGGAGGGGCTGCTGCCATTGTAAATCACAGAAAGGTAAAGCTTAGGGACCCAAAAGTGGAATTTCAGTTTCCACGTCCTTAAGATGATCTATTTTTTACAGACAGATACAAAAGAGTCTGCTGCAACATGACTGAAATATGTAAGTACTTGTGTTGGTGAACAGCTGCTTTAAGTCCCTGGAAAGTTCTCCCAGCTGACATCTAGCCCAGAGTCTTTCACAGCACTGCAAATGAACCACTGTGTTTTCATTTCCTCTATTCTGCCTCCATAACACTGTTCTCCAGCATCAAATAATTATGTACTCAGACTGCAATTACTTGGGAATCAGAGAATCCTGGGAAAATTCACATGAGGAAGGATTTCTCAAAGTCATCCAACCCAACCTTTTGGTTGCAGGGCTAATTTCAAAGTCAGATCACTTTTTGACTATTTCTGTTGATGGAGATTTCACACCATCCCTGAAAAGCCTCTTTCAGCATTTTACTACTTCTGCTGAGATTCTTCTCCCCCCTTCTATCTAGCTAAAGTCTCTGTTGCAGCAGTGGTGACTGTTGTGTGTTCTTGAGCTGTGTGGTGCTCTCCAAGTTGCTATAGGATCTATCTCCAAAACAGCCACCAGTTGTGGCTGGCAGATTTCAGTTGCATATTAAGGAAAATTTCTTCACTAAAAGGGTTTTCAAGCCCTGGCACAGGCTGCCCAGGGTAATGCTGGAGTCACCATCCCTGGAGGGACTTGAAAGATGTGGTATTTGGGGACACGGCTTAGTGGTGGCCTTGGCAGTGCTGGGTGAACAGTTGGACTGGGTTTTGGAAGGGTTTTCCAGCCTAAATGGTTCTGTGATTCTATAATTCTGTGATCGTATCCTGGAGAATAATGCAGAGTAATTATTCACTATTTTGCAAACAGACCAGGTCACAAAGCACATTAAAACTGGCAGCAGACACTGGTGTTCTCAGGCTTTTTTTTAGACAACAGTGCCTCCCATTTATTGCCTAAGCATGACAAACACAGAGCCTGTTGGAAAAGGCTCCAGTCATCTCAGCTCCCTTCTCCCTGTCTACATGGCTAGAGCTCAAAACACACTGTCAGGTCTGGCACTGACACTGTTAGACATGTTGTTGGTGTCATCAGAAATTAAAATTAATTATCTAGCAATGGAGGCTGAAGTCAAGCATCTTCTTGTAAGCCCACTTAAGGTACTGCTTCTGTTAGGGGAGTCAAAGACCTGAAATGACACTAAATTAAACCAGACTAAACACCAGCAGTAAGCGCTAGTATGTTCAATTTCCTTTGGGGTCAGTAACGTGTATTTAACAGAACTACCCAAAAAATAACTTTTAAAATGAGAGCTGTACAGGACACAGATGAAAAAATGCTGAATTTTGTGCATACCTGGGCGAAAGGCTGTCTTCATTTTGGTCAGAGCTTCATTGCAGTCTGCCAAGAGGTACTTTGCTTTCCTGTTGTAAATCCGTACTACCCCCAGGAGTAAGTGTCCAGAGGTTCGCAGAGCTATAGCAAACTGTGAGGATTTAAATTTAAAAAAAA
>VWZV01016201.1:71549-115740 GCA_013397155.1 Irena cyanogastra | reverse complement strand
CAGCCGCGGCTCGGCCGAGGGCGGGAAGGCGCCGCGCGGGTCCCACGCCGGGCCTGCCCTCGGAGCCGGTGCGGGGCAGCGCCGGGCGCAGTCCCCGCAGGGCCCGTGTCCACTCGTCACGGCTCCGCATAGCCACGGAGCCCTCGGCAGGGACCTGTCGCTGTCAATGGGCTGGTGAGCCCCTCCTTCCTCGGGCTCACCAGCAGTACCCAGACGTGCCCGGGAACACGTTGCCGCACCCCTCATTTTAGGTTCATGAGAGTGGAGAGCAGTCTCATTCTCCCTATCCATCTGTCCTCCCTCCTCTCCTCTCTTCCTTCCCCTCCTCTCATCTCCTTGTCTTCCCCTCCCCTTCTCCTCCCAATCCCTTTGACTCTTGACGTTCTAAGCCCGTTTGCAGACACCGCCCCATCTCTTTCTCTGCAGGTGAGCAGCTCCTGCGTGGCTCCAGACAGTCTGATAAAACTCCCCTGGTGAAGGAAATTTGCAGAAGAAAACAAGAAAGCCAAACAAAAAAACAGAGTCTCAGGTCGGACCTCTGTGGAGAGGGAGAAAGGCAAAAGGTGCACAGCCATCCATCTCTGTCAGCTCCAGCCACCCCTGAGAGAAGACAGTATGTTTGCATATTTAGGTGTCACCAGCCAGGAAAAAAAAATAGTTTGTCACCCTCTGCTTCGTGCTTTCCGTGCTTCATATGCAGGCAGAACACAGCAAGGCTCCCGTTGCTCCCAGGCACAGCCCAGAGCATCAGCTGTTGCCATATCACAAGGCACCTGTGGTTTTCCCTGTCTCCCTGGTGTTAGCTAAAGATAATGAGATCTTAATTATCACCAGGAAAGTGCTGAACCTCATCCCAGTGTGGCTCTGCAGCTGGTCATAGTGGCAAGCAGGGCTCCATCCCTCCAGCTGCCTTTGGGCTGGGGCTCAGATGTTTGGGGAAGGAGAGGGATTTTTGCTATAAATCATCTTTGGAGTGGTGTATCCCCAACGAGGACTTGGAGGAACCTCCCATGAGCCCCACAGCAGGTATCCACTGCTCTTCCAGGGCACCAAACCTGTCTGGGAACTAAATGACTGCAAGAGGGGAACCACCCTCACTTATGCCCACTGTGCAGCTCCAGCCCTCCCCAGCACCAAGGCTGATGGCCAGCCCTGCCTGCCTTGCTGGTAGCAACAGCCCCCAGGAGCAGTTTGCTGGATAAGAAACCCCCCCTCACCATCCACGGGGAGCACTGGGATGTTGTGTCTGGGGTACACAGGGACTGGCAGTGACAGGCAGGGAGGCCGTGATGTGCTGGGCATCTCTGGTCCTCCCAAATTGCTGGATCTCTCGGTGATGTAGAGCCAGCTCCTGAATTGCCCGGCTGCTTTTTCCCTGACCTCCAAGTCACCTTGAGCCGTGCTGGCTGCGGGCGCTCACTCTGCCATGGGATGCTGTGAATGCTAAAGAGGCAGGAATGAAACTTCACCTCAGTGGTGAGGCTGGATAGGGGTCAGCACTGCCAGTGGGCACCAGACAGCTGTGCACTCCCCAAAATTGGGCTGTGTTGCACAGGGCTGTGTTAAGAACAGAGCCAGGTCCACAGCCTGTCTAGCTCCATCACATTCCTGCTCCTGCTGTCCTCTTCTGCCTGCCTGAGGCTGCCATTTGCTGTCCCTCTCATCCATGTTCAATCATTTCATCTGAGGAGTGACATGTTCCCATCCCTGGTTCCCTGTCTGGCTCCTTCACCTTGCTCCATTTCCCAGACTCCTTCCCTCCCTCCTCTTTCCTTTTCTTTCCAAGTCGTCTGTCTCTCCCCTCCAGCACTCCTGCAGTTTCATTGTGAATTTTGGCAGTGCTCCCTCTGACCTTGGCTGTCTCCCTCCTCTCTTTGCTCCTGCACTGGCAGCATAGATCTTGGCTGTCTCAGTCTCTCCTCCTCTTCCCTTAGTGCCAGCACCTTGGGGATGTAGTGGCCTTTGCCAGTCCCCATCCTCATGCTCAGCCACTCAGGATCAGGCTGGGGAAGGGTTTTGGGCTACCCTGAGGCCCCTTCAAAGGCCTGAGGTCCCCTCCAGCTCCCATCCAGCAACGGCAGTGGGATGCTGGGGCAGCACAGTGCAAGCAGTGATGCCAGCAGGACACATCCCTCCACCTCATCCCTCACAGGTGGCCTCTCAAGCATTGCTGTGAGATTGGGGTGCAGGAGCAGCCACCCCAGCATGCAGCCCTGACCCCATGGCAGGCTCAGCCCTGTCCCTGTATGAAGGCAGGTGAGTGCCACAGCATGAGTGCCTCTGCTTCTGGCCCACAAGTCCCCATCCTGGCTGGGCTCCTGGCCTTGGCATCCCTGGGTGCACGGGCAGACACAGGGCTTGGGTGCTCCAGAACAGAGGGCTTGACCATAGCTCTGCTCAGGAGCAAACTGGTGGCAGTTCTGTCTTCCCAGGGAATTTGGCGATGGTGAGGCAGCAGATCTGCTCCTGCCCATCTGTTCACAGTGATATGCCTGCCTGCTCCAAATCCATCTTTTCCTGCTGATTTGGGACAATCTGTGTCCCATGACCTACTTGTCTCCAAGCATCTCCTGCCTTCCTGCGGAGTGGGTTGGTACTAAAGACTCTCTAAATGTAGTTAACATGTCAGGATGCACTTACATTTATTTTTAATTCTGCTTCTTTCTCGGCCCACTTCTGGCTGTGTCTCTGGGGACACTGCTGGGAAGCCTCTGTGTTTCATGGAGTCACAGAGTCACGGAATGTTTTGAGTTGGAAGACACCTTAGAGATCATCTCATTCCAAGCCCCCTGCCGTGGCAGCTGCATGCCCCTGCTGCAGCTCAGAGACTGAGAGGTGCCATGTGTTGGTCTAGAGTGTTCCAGTCAGCATCATGGATAGACACTGTGCGTGGACAGGTGCTGAGCCTGGCTCGTGTTGCACGTGTCCAGCCCTCAGAAAACACAAATGCATCTCTTTATTTGTGTGGTATGTTCTAAAACTCTCTGACCCTTTTTTATCTGTTTTGGCTGTGTCTGACAGAGACTTCAGAGAAAATCCCTGCCCTGTCATGACACAGGTGGCAGGAGACTCCTATCTGACATCTCCACATAGAGCAGTGCCCAGACACTATGGATAACACAGAGCCCAGTGTAGCTGCAGAGGAACACACTGTGTGCAGGGACAGGGTGCAGGGCACAAGCAGCATCCCTGCAGCCTCAGCACGGAGCTCACCCAGCGCCTGCAGCACTGGGTGTGCTTGTGGAGATGTTGGAAGCATGTGAAGGTGTTGAAGGGAATGGACAAACCTTCCCAGCAGCTGTCAGCAGCCCACCCGCTATTGCTTGGGATTTATATCCACATCTCCAGGCACTGCTCCAAATGTGGAAATAGACTATGTCGTATTAACAAACGAGAGAAAGCGTGTGGCTGCCAGCAGGTCACTGCTGGGGCACGTGCCTGGGTCTGGTGCCAGGTCAGGGAGAAGAGTGCAGGCACTGACATGAATGCTCTGGGGAAAATGGAATAAATAATGTGTGTGTGTGTGAAGGGGGTCATTAAGCCATGGGACTGCAATGGGATTGTGGTGGGACCGCAGGGGCCAAGAGCTCCTCTGGAGCATATCATACCTGGCCCAAACCCAGGACAACCCCCACTTTCCCCGGGAATTTGGAGACAGGCTGGGCAACATCCATATGGGACCTCTCTCTGCTGTCTTTGGGGCTGGGGATGCTCATGCTGCAGCCTCAGTGCCCCCAGCCCAGCTGCGCCTCGGGTCCCACAGAGGACTGCTGGTTATGGAGGGCACGTCCTTCAGGCAGACCCCACACAAAACCCACCGTGCTGCTCTGTTCTCTCCAAAGCCCCTCCCCACGAAGCCCCCCGGGGTGCCCACGGAGGGTCCCGGCGCTGTCGAGGGGGTACACAGAGGGGTCTCTGTGGCACAGGGTACGTGCACAGCACGTGCCGGTGTGCACCGGGCGTGTGCGAGTGCATGTGTGTGCCCCCCGTACGTGTGTGTGAGTGTGTGCGTGTGCGTGCGGCGGCCGTGCGCGACCGCAGCTCGGGGCACCCACCGCCCGCCCCGCGGCGGCACCGGCACCTGCCCGGGGAGCCGGGGAGGCGGCGGGGGTAGGCAGCCCGACGCGGGGGACTGGGAGGGGAAGCGGGGCAGCTCGGTGCGGGCATCGGCGGGGAGGGCAGACCGAGCGGAGAAGCGGGAGCGGAGCCCGGTGCACGGAGCGGGGCCACAGCCCGGTGCGGGAGCGGGGAACGGGAGGGCAGACTCCGGCGAGAGAAGAGGGTCCGGTGAGGAGCCCTAGTGGAGTCACAGGGACACAGGTCCCCACAGGGGGTTTCAGACGGCTTCGGGAAGGTGGGTCGCGCGGTGGGAGCCTGGTTTGGGAAGGGGGAGAGCAGGTGGGACGACCCGGTTCGGAGAGGCAGGTGCCGGATTCAGGAAAGGGGAGCAGCCCGGTCTGGGGGTCGGCTCCAGAGAAGGGGAACTAGTCCGGGCGGGGTCTCAGCTCCGAAGGTTGCCCGGTTCGGCTAAGCGAGATCCCAGGAGGAGGAGCAGCCCGGTTCGGAGACCTGCGGGGTGGGGCTGGTAGCCCGGTCAGGGGAAGCGACTCCGGGGAGGGGAAGCATCCCGCCCCCGGGGTTCGGCTCTGGTTTGGGGAAGCGCCCCGGTTCGGGGACCCGTCTCCGACCCAGAGGAGCATCCCGTCCCGGTTCGACCGCTCACCTTCGGCCGCGCAGGCCGGCGGCGGTTCCATGGCGTCCCCGCGGGCGGCNCCCGCCGCCGCGCCCGGGCCGCCCGCCGCACCGGTGGCACCTATGGCTCGGTACGGCTGCGGCTGCGGAGGATATCAGCTGAAGGGACGCGGGCGCTGCTCGAGAGCCAGCTGAGCCCCCCACCCCAGCCCCCCGAGAGGCCTGGCTCCTAGCTGTGTGCACCCCAGGGACCCCCACCACTGGCAGAAACGGGGTCCCCTTGCTGCACTCCAACACCAATAGCATTGGGTGAAACTTTGCCTACACCAGCCTTCAGCCACCATTCTCACCCCCTTGAACCCTTCTTGAATGGTGCTCCAGCCTAACAGCACCGGACTGATGAGGCTTTGGGGTATTCCTCCAGACTGCATAGCCCTGGCCTGGGTTGTTCCTCACCACCAGCACTGGGACAGTCTGGCCTTGGGACCTCCTGTTGCCTCCCCAGCACCTTCCTGGATGGGATCCTGCCACCAGCATCATGGCTGTGGCACAATCAAGGCAGCCACGGGATTTCTGTGCCATGGTCGGTTGCAGCCTGAGGTGGATGTGAGGCTGAGCTCTTCCCACAACCAGGACCTGACTGCTCTTCCCAATAGATCTGCTTCTGCCATCAGTGACCATTTTGAGCAATAGTTTCCTGTAAAACTCTGGCACAGAGCTGGTACTTGCACTGCTTCAGGCAGAAGAGGAGGCAGCAAGCATGCCCACCACCTGTGGGGTGGGGTCCAGCCCCCTGCCACCCCCAGCCCTCACACCCCACCAGCCCCATTCTGCACAGCAGGATGAAGGCCAGGACACACGCCTGCACTGTGCCAAGCATCCCACTACCACCAGCAGCCCTGGAACGACCTCTTCAAAAACCATGGTGCTCCATACAGAAGAGAGTGGATGACTCTCAGTGCCTCGAGGTGACATGGTGGCTGTGTCCCACGCTGGCCTGGCAGTGCTGCTGCTGGGGTGTCCCCACGCTGGCCTTTCTGCTGATTCAAGGGACGTTGTCTGTGCTGTGAAGGCAAAACTGCATCTCGGGAATTAAACATGAAGCGTCATTAAAGCACAATGTTCTGTGGAAAGAGAAATGGGCATGAGCAGTGTGCTGGGAAGGGGAAATAATTATCCCACTGGAAAATGCAGACCCACAAAAGGTGCTGTTTGTCATGAACTGCCACCAGTTTTCAATCCATCTCATAAGCTACCCACTTCAGACATTCTCAGGCAGGGACAAATCCCTCCAGACAGCCTGACACAAAGGAAAGTGATTTTTACATCTGGTTGCCTGGGTTGGGTTTTATTCCAGGGCTTTCAGTGTCTCCTCATATGCTGGGAATGCTGTCCTCTGCCCTGTGTTTCTATATAATGCTTCACAGATGATTCTTCCCACTGCTGTGAAGTGCCACGTCTTTCTCCCTGTCACCACATCACCAGCCATGCCCTGTATTTATTGTAGGATCCCAGGAAACAACTTTGAATCACCTCACACCTGCAATCCTGGCACCCAGGCACCTTCACCTGGGATGAAACCATACTTGGAGTGAAATGGGTGGCTGTGCCCCACTGTCCCCAAAACAAGCATTGCCCGTCCCCAACAGCCCTGGGACAAATGGCTTTAATCAGAGCCTGAGGGATCAAATGAAGGGTTCAAGGAGAGCAGGGGGGCCAAATGTCATTATGGCTGTCATGGAGGGGCTCTAGGGTGGAGGACGGGGTGATGCTGTGGGAGGGAGGGAGGGAGGGAAAGGGAAGAAGAGAAGAAGGGGAAAAAGGGGGAGCTCTGAGTCTTCACAAGCAAGGCTCTGCCCTGAGAGGGCAGACATTCCTCCTGCAACTCAGCACTGGCCCTGCATTTCTGGATTAGTAAAATAAACCCGTTAGATGGAGAAATCATCCTCATCCCTTTTTTGTTGCTTTAAATAAGATGGAAGGAGTATTTTCGGGATGAAAAGCTGAGCCTGGTGAAGGTTACAGCTGTTAAGCACCTGCTGTATGTGAGCACAAGAAATACTCCCATGGATTAGGCCATGAGGCTGCTCAAGAAACTGCAGGAAGGGGCTGTTACTGCTTTGTCAGCACGTTGCTGGACTGTGCCTTGAGTCCCTGCAGGACTGGGACTCTCTCCTCTACATGGAGAGAGATATATTTACAATGAAAAAGCTGTGTCAAAGAACAATGCCATTAAAGAAGATTCCCCACTGAGAACTGCAGGGCTAGGATGTGATCTTGTACACAGTCTCCCCTAGACTGAGGTGTAGGGTGGCTGTGGCAGAGAGACAAAGAGCCATCTGACCTGGCTGTCCCTTCATCACTCTGGCAGGCACTGGGAAAGAGCCACTAGTATGTGCTGCTTAATGTGCAGGGGAGTAGTAGGAAGCAATCCAAAATATTTCAAGAGTGCTGAGAAAAATCTGGCTGGGAAAGGCTGATGCTGTGCAGCCTGAATGGAAGGAGGGTCAATGGCTCTTCAGTCCCTCGGTGCTGGTGTTTTGGGGGTGTCTTTCTTTGTGCCAGGAGTGAGCAAAGCAAGCAGGGAGGGCCCAGTGTGCCATTGCGAGTTCCGTATAATGGGGGCTGCTTTGTTTTCCTGCTGGGCCACACACACACTTCCCTGTACCCCGGATCCAAGAGATGTAGCACCGGCTGCAGGGTAATTAGCGACGCCGGGGGTTCTGCCATCCCATCGGGAGCATGCAGGCAGGTGCTGTGGGCTGGGCGGGCTGGCAGATGGCCTGAAGGACTCTCTGGGGATCCTGAGCCATTACCAATAAGCCAATGCCTCTCTTCAAATGTGTAGTGGAAGTGCTGCTGCTGGAGGAGGGAGGCTGAGCCTGTGCCAAGACCGCACACCAGCCCTAGCCACTCCTCACAGCCTCCCCATAAAAATTAACACGGGGTGTGTTACTGTGCTGCCGTGCATGTTAATGTTTCCTGTCGCTTAGGGCACAAACAGCGGTGCTGGGATCAAGGACACATGGCTGAGGGCCTAAAGGCTCCTGCTGAAGGGAGACCTGGCCCTCGCAGCCACTGTGGAACCAACCTGCAATGGGGGCGGCTGCTCCCCAGCCCTTCTCAGGGAATGGGGTTTGTGCTAGCCACAAGCCCTACAGATGGAATAAGGAATGTGCTTGGGATCACTGGTCCTCAGGAGCCACCTCTGCCATGCTCCAGCTCCTTTGGTGGCACCCAAGCCAGCTGTGGGGACGGTCTCCTGTTCCCACTGTCCTGTGACATAGAGAGGAGGATCCTTGCCTCCTTTTACCCATCCTATCTGGAGAGTGGATGGCTCAGCCCTGGGAGCCCAGACGCTCAAGCAAAGGCCTGCAGCAGACACTTGTCCCCTTTGGAACCCACTCCCCTCCTCTGCCACCTGTTTCCCAGCTGCACAACACCACGGACCCGCCGGGGCCGGGCGCTGCAGACAAAAGCCGGTTCCTCGCCCTGCCGCAGCCTCTCCCGGCGCTGACTCGCTTTAATTAGCCCCATCAAAGCCGGCTGCGTCTCTCGCTCCTGGTAGGTCGCAGAACATGATTAATTCAGGCACAGAAAACAACCGCCCCCCGCAGAGAGGGCCTCTCGATGAGGCCAAAGCTGTTTACTCTCCCCCATCCAGTCTTTCAACCCCAGCAGCAAGGTTGGGCGCTTGTTTCCTCCTGGAACGAAGCTGTGGATAGGCACAAGCTGTCCCAGGAGCTGGAGGGGACAAGCAAGAGCAATGGCCTCAGCAAGCCCTGGGTCTTTCTCCATCCCTCCATGCTGCTCTGGTCATGGGCGCTGCCCACAGCCCACCCGTGGGTCTGCAGTTGGGACTTCACCCAAAAAACCTCTGGGTAGTGCAGTGGGTCTGTGCTCAGAACCAGCCCCTCCACGAATGGGTGTCCATGCATGAGCCCTGGGGAGATGCAGGGGATGCTCCAATTCCTCCCAGCACCAGATTTCTCCAGCTGGTCTTCCCTGCTCTCACATGTGCAGGGCCCAGGGTGGCACACACCATAACACAGCTTTATTAACTGCATTTGTAGGCAAAGAGGTTTTAAAAGGAAAAAGCCTTTTGGGAAAAGAGATAGATGGGGGGATCCCTTCCCCCTTTATATTTCTGCCAACACAGCTGCGTGCAGTGTTCCAACAGCACTCAATGCCCCGGAGAGGCAATTACTGCAGGAGCAGGGCTGGGCTGTTCTCCACTTCATTTTCCTAATACAGTTACATCGTCTTGGAAAATGCTGCTGCTCAGGGGAAGGTACAAAGCGGGTTCCCAGCGTGGATCTTCTGCCTCAGGAAGGGCTCTGGGGCTTCCCTTTGCACAGTAGGGAACAGAGGGGCCACCCCAGTAAGCACCAGTACAACACTGTTGTTAGGTTTTTATTTCAGTCTTATGAACATTCTTCCAAGAGATCAAACCACGAGAAGAAAAACAGTTTGAGTCCCTGACAAGAGAGATGAGCTGCAGGCCCAAAATCAACTGAACTGGGGAATCTGTAGGGAAGGGAAGCTTCTAGAGAGACCTCAGGAACCTGAGCCAAGCAGATCTCACCCATTCTCCCCAAGCCAGCCAGACAGAGCCACACGCAACAACACCAGCAGTATGAAAACATGTTTGAGAAACCTCTTTTGCACAGCTCCCTTCCTCTTACTCCAGATCCATGCAGTGCCCAGAGGGCACCCCTTGCCACACTGCCTGCAGGGCTCTGCAGACACCCCAGGAATGAAAAACACGATGGCTTCAGGGAAGAGAGGGGGCAAGGTGAGCCAGGAATTCAATCTATGTCTCTTCTCATGCACATCAAAGGCTTTTCTGGTGCTGTTCTTCAAAGCCAGCACGCACAGCTGTAATCCCAGCTGCTGCTGGGGGTCTGCCCATGGAGACCCTGTGGGTTGGGTTTTCCAGTGCTTCAATCAGTGCCTTGCTCAGATACAGAGCAAGAGAGAACCCCACTCTGTGGGGAGCCCACTCCAGCTGTCCCCTTCAGGAGTTTGCTGTGGTTTCCTGCAGCGGAGCAGCAAGGAGCCAGCTCCCTTCTCACACCCACCACTGGTGGGACCCCAGCAGCAAGCTCTGCCACCCCAGAGAAGCAGAAAAATCCCACAGCATGCAGGCCACTCCCACAGTGCCACTCCCCACACTCCCACCTTGCTGGGTGCAAATGGCCGGGCATCCTCAGAGGAGCAGAGAAAGAAATGACCTACTACTGCCTCCTCTTCCATTCTGCAAACAGGGAAGCCTTTATAGCTGATGGGACACATGGGGATGTGGCCCAAAACAGAGAGAAGGAAAACGCTGCTGGAAAGATCACGTCCATCAGGCGAGGAGTGAAGAGGCGAAGTGCCCCTGCTTCCCAGACTTGTTCATGAGCAGCCACATGGTAACTCCTCACATGAACATGTCATCGTAGCCTGGAGGGGGAAGGTGGTCAGGATCTGGCCTGGAAAGAAATTCAGAGCAGAGTCAAACAGAAGTGAGAGCTCAGGCCTGCAGCAACAGGGATGAGCTGGGATCCACTGGCAGGCTAGAAGCAGGCTGGAATACCAATATGGCCAAGGACCTACCCGGATCGCCCAACTCCTAAGGGGCCAAAGGGGTCAAATCTGGCGCCTGGTGGAACAGCTCCTGGGGGAAGCCGACCTGGGATGCCTGACGATGGGTCAATGCCAGGATGCGGGATGCCAGAGTGGAGAGGATCCACAATCATGTGCCCACTCCGACCACTGGAGAGAGAAAAGGCAGAGAAGGAGATGAGATTGGCACTGGAGAGAACTGAAGAAATGCTGAGCATGGAAACATGAGGTTAACCTGACACATGGCATGTGGGAAGGAAAGCTCAGGACCAGCCAGTGAGGCAGCCCATGGCAAGAAGATAGAGAGCCCTGCAGAGAATCCCAGAATTGTTTGAGTAGGAGGGGACCTCAAAGCTCATTTCATTCCACCCCTGGCCACAGGCAGGGATATCTTCCACTAGACCAAGTTGTCCCAGGCCCCATCCAATCTTGAACACCTCCAGTGATGGGGCAGCCACAGCTTGTCTGGACAACCAGAGGTCTGGAGTCTCATCATCCTCACAGGAAAGAATTTCTTCCCAAAATCCAATCTAACTTGGCCTACTGTCAGTGGGAACTGACAGTTCCCCTTTGTTCCGTCACTTGAGGCCCTTGTCTAAAGTCTCTCTCCAGCTTTCTTGGAGCACCTCTGGGCACTGTAAGGGGCTCTAAGGTGTCCCTGAAGCCTCCTCCAGGCTGAACAGCCGCAGCTCTCTCAGCCTATCTCCACGGCAGAGGTGCTGGCTGTTCCCTCAAGAAACACCAGACCTGCTGGCCCTCTCTGCAGTCCGACGTTCCATCCCTGCTTCCCGTCCTGCCCTGCACAGTGTTGCAAGAGCCGGCTGGGATCCCACAAGAACTGCCTGGAAGCCATTTGCTGACCACGGCGGCTCCTCGGAGCTGCCCCACGCTGCGAGTGCCATTCCTCACCGTTGGCTTTGTGCAAATGCGGCTGGAGCCTCCGGACACCGCTGCCATCATACAAGTCATTAACAACCATGCTAATGAGTTCCATTAGGCGAGAACAGCTGCCCAAAGTGCCCCAGGACAGCCAGGTCTCATGAGCATATGTCTCCAGCCCCAGCACTGGCAGGTGTCAGCACACAAATCTGCTTCCATTTATCATCTTTTTTTGTCATTTACAGAGAAATCTCTGATGAAGGGCTGGAGGCAGCAAGAGAAACAGGGACACCCTCCTCCCAGAATAAATCCCCTCTCCTGGTGCAATCAGGTTTCCTTCCAGTCCCCCCAGCTCCAGGCCTCTCTTTCCAGCTGAGCAGGGACAATTTTAGCTGTCCCTTTTCTAGCCAAACCCATGGAGAAACAAGTCTTGCAAGAGGGGAAAAAATGCCATCCCCATAGGAGAGTGGTTCCAAAGAGGAGTCTCCTCTGGGCTGCAGGACACTCCACAACGACACCACAAGCTGGTTATTGTCTGACTGTGTGCTTTTAACTGGAGCGGAAGATGACAGGTTCTCCTTGCCTGACCAAACCAAATACCGAGGATGTATCTGTGAAGCTCAGTCTCCCAGACAGCCCAGCCCAGGCTTTCTCCAAGTGCCTCAGACAGTCGGGAGGCTTGCAACAGGACTTGAGAATCTGTGAACTCGGCTTTCAGCCTCCCCTTCTGCAGACTGCTGGGCTGGAGACACAGCAGCTGGTAACAGTTTAAATTAAAGGCTTACATTCACTTAACGACGTATTCAGCTTTGATTTACTGCAGGAATTACTGTGTGTTAAATGAATACAAGCTGATTATTAAACAGACGCAGATTGCAACCTATCATCTATGCAAGAGACGGGATCTTATTACGGTATTAGAACCATATTGAGCTTTAGCAACTGTCAATTGATCCTTCACAATTTGCACTGAGCAACTGCCCCCACTCAGAGACACTTGACTGGACACTGTTTCGATGGTCACCAACCACCCCACATCCCCCAAAGGCAGAGCAGGGTGTGCTTCAAGAGGCATACTCACCCTAAAGGGTCCAGGTCTGCTCCACCAACAGCAAAGGGACTCAAGGGGGAAGGCCTGAAACACAGGACATGGCAAAATGTTCAGGAAGAGCAGAGAAGCTGAGTGCAGCTGTGTCCATGGGTGCTCTCCCATGGCAAACAGTGCAGCACCTGGAGGGCCCTGGGATCCGTAGGACCCTGCACGAGGGGGCTGCTATTGGGAGCATTCCCTGCTCCAGGGTGTTGCTGGATGAGGACACTGATGTGTGTGGCAGCAGCTTGCTGAGATAAAGGGAACTCTTGTTATTCCCTTTGTTGTTCCCACTGCCTGGAGCAGGAGCTGTCCACGTGTATCAGGAGTTTCCATGTCAGGGGATCCCTAAGCAGTGCTGGGCTAGGCCAGGCTCTCCAGCATGTCCCAGCCAGAGACACAGTCCTACTTCTAGGAATGTGGGGACAGTGGGATGGTGGGCCTGCAGCTGGCACATCTCCCTGTCAATAACCATACCAGTAAGATGGTTTCAGAGCAGTGCCCAGCTCCAGCCTGTCTTCCCAAGCTTCTCCATGGAGTCTCTTGCACCCTGAGTGGCAGCAGACAGCAGTGGGGTGACACAAAAGCCAGAAGTCACAGCTGGTCCCCAAGAGATGGCAGAGCCACTGCAGTGTCTCTTGACTTCCAGCCAAAGGTGATCACAGTGTGTGTGCGAGAGGAGGGAACCTGCCTGCCATGTACAAGGGACAACTGGAAGGAGCCAGGAAGGGAGAGCACAGCAGGTGTCATGTGTCTCCTCTACCCAGCATTGCTAGCAATTGTTCCAAGGGCAAAGTGGGGTCAGGAAAACAGGAAGAAGTCTTGCACCCCACCCTGGCTGGGTGCACCTCTGGTGTCCCTCCCAAAAGCTGCTCAGCCACACAATAGCACTGTCCTTCCCACTGGTGATCTTGCTCTGCCAGCCCTGATTGTCCCTCAGCCAACAGGAGCAGGGCCACTGTCCTTCACCCCACACCTCACCTCCCAGCCCCAGACCCTGCCTGTTCCCTCCTGGGTCTGTCAGTCCAACACACAGCTCCAGAACAACCCATCCCTCTCCAGCAACCAAATGAAACCCAAGTGTCCAGGCTGAACCAGCTGGGGAAGGTCTGGATCCTTATCACTCCCCATCCCACATGTGTGAGATGGGGACCTGATGTGTAGTTTGGGGAGCTGTGCCAGGACCACATCCCCTCTAACAGGGGGCTCTCAGCAGCCACACAGTCTTTACTCACCTGGATGGGGCCCTTACGCCCATCGGCTGCCGGGGAGGGAGCCGGAGCGGGTCCTCATCCCAGGGCACATCCTCTTTGGACTCAGGCTCCTTTCTGGCCCTTCCTGCAGGGGCCCCAAGGGGAGCAATGATGCCTGAAGTGATTCTTGTCCTCAGCTCCTCAGTGTTTTTGTACACCCTGCAGCAAGGAGAAGGAAGGCAGTGGAACAGGAAGGCGTAACAGCACACAGAGGCACCAAAATCTTTACCCCATTTCATATGGGCAAGGTGACACCCAGCCACTCCATTCTGCTCCAACCCAACCAGTCTGCACTGGAGAAAAGCACGACACTGTGGATCTGGCTGGAGCTGTCACACTCCTGGGCAGCATCCACCCAGCACAATGCTCTGGAAATAAATGTGCTGGCCTGGCCTGTTCCCAGGTGGGGTGGCCCTCCCCTGGGTTCCAACTCATGATCCCACTGTCCTCTGTATTTCTCATGCCAGTGCAGAGGAAGGCAGGGAGCAGAGTTCTGGCTGCATTTCAGGGCTGGCCTGGTTTTGTACTGGGGAGTAAGTCCTCCAGCTCCTCCCAACCTGATTTCTGCCCCCCTCTCCATGCCAGCAGGAAATTTGCTCCTCCAAAAAATACCAGGAAACTGAAATTACTTGTGGAAATCGTCCAGGTGCTCTGGGTTGATGTAGTCGGCCACTGCCAAGGTCACATCTGCGACCTTCTGAGAGCTGCAATCCTGGAAAAAAGCAGGTAAAACAGAGTGAGCAGCCTGGCAGAGCTGGGAATGAGGGACAGAGAAGCTACAAAAACAGCCCCAAGTGTGGGTTATAAGGAACAGGGCCTGCCTGCTTCCCATCACGTCCCTGTGCTGTGCCTGAATCCCCAGGAGCAAACCCCAGTGTACAGCAAGATTTTCCCTGCTCCCTCTCCCCAGTTCAGGCTGCAAAGGGTGGAACACTGAGCAAAGCCACCTAGAGCAGCTGCTTGTTGGGGGCTGCAGAGAAGTCCTGAGCTGGGAAAGGGACAGAGGCAGGGCAGCTCCTGCACTGGACTGTTCAAGGCCAACTGTCCCACTGCCCTGACACAGCCAGAGTTTGACCAGCTTCATGCTGGGCCACATCTGACACAAAAACAACCCCTGGGTCTGCTCCATCCTGAGGGACAAACACCACTTCCATGCAGAACAAGCAAAAGCCAACATTTAGGAAATTGCCCCTGCTGTTTTTTTCAGCCAAAGGACCCCAAACCCACAGGGGCCAGGTGGGTGCTCACCATGACATTGAGGATCATACTGTCCTCCACCATGATGGCCTTCAGCAGCAGCTCACGGGCATCATCCTTGGACTTGTAGCGCAGTGTATACACCTCCTTGTTGGCTTCCCAGCCAGCAGGCAACAGCTCTGACTTCCTTTCATCAGGACCTGGCTGCAATGGAACAGACAGGCTGCTGAGACCCTGCTCAGGAGCCCAGCATGACCTCCTAGGGCAGGGGGTCTTGTCATGGCTGCACAGGGAGATCCAGGAGGGAACTGAGGTCTCTGGGAGGGGATCCCTCAATGCCTTCCAGGTTTTGACAGCACAAGCAGAACTGCATTTCCTACAGGCTGGCCCTGCCTGCTTGCCAGCCTCCCACAGCATCCCTGCACAGGAAGAAGAGCACATGACCAGCAGGAGGAGGTCACAAATAACCACAAAGGAGACAATGCTCTTTCCTGTCAGACACCTTTCACCTCCCCAGCACGATACAGAGCTGTCTGGGACATGGGAGAAGGCTGTCATGTCTGCCCCAGCCCCACATCAGTAAACACTGGGGGGCCCTGCCCTACACTGTCCCCTCCTATGGTACTGGGGAGAGTTCTCTGCTGTGGCAGTGCCCTGCACCCCCCATTACCCTCCAACACCACATCAGGCACTCTCCCAACACCCATCCAGTGAGGATCCCAACTCATGAGACCCCCATCTTAGCACTGGGTCCAGAACTAGACTGCCCCACCCTCTGGTATTGCCCCAGTACATTTCCTCCTCAGGACTGGACTGGACACCTCCCTTTTATTGCAGAGTTCTGCCTCACCACCAAGCTCCACTTAGCACTATACTAACTCTCTTCCCAGAGTTATACTGATCGCACTAGCATCAGGATCTCCTGTCCTGCGACATCCCATAGACCACCCCCAGCATCAGGACCCTCGGCGTCCCCAGTGCCGGGGTGCCCTCAGCACCGCCATTATCCCAAGAGCAGGACCCCCCTACAGCACCGAGACCCCCGAACACCGGGACACCCTCAGCCCCGCAGCCGCCGGCTCCGACCTCCACAGCAGTACTGAGGCCCCTCGGCCCCCGCACCGGCCCGGATGCCAGCAACACCGCCGGCGCCGCCCAGCTCCCCTGGCCCAGGCAGCGGTCGCCCGGCTCGACCGCACGGCGCCGGCGAGCGGCGCTAGGAAAGGCCGAGGCTTCACCGCGGCCTACTAGGCCTCCGCGGCGGCGCACCGCGGCTCGGCCCGTACCTGGTCGCCGGTACCCAGGCAGCGGTAGCCGTGCCGAATCAGCTCCCAGTGGATGCCGCAAACCAGAGCGTCCTGCGGACGGGAGATGGCAGGCCTTGCCCAGGCGTAGAGCGGCTCCAAACCGGCCATGGCTGCTCCGGGCCGGGGCGGAGCCGGGGCCGCGCCACCCCTCACTAGAGGGCCCCCGTCCGCTGCGCTGGGCCCGAGCCGCCTCCTGAGGCTACAGGGCTACTGCCTGTTTTTTTGTGCTCAGCACTGCTGAGGCTTTTCGAGTTCTGGGGTCGGCTTCAGGTCCCCCAGGACAAGAAAGACATTGAGGGGCTGAAGCATGTCCAGAGAAAGGAATGGAGCTGGGGAAGGGGCTGGAGCACCAGGAGCAGATGGGGAGCTGGGGGGACTCAATCTGGAGAAAGGGAGGCTCAGGGGGAACCTTTTCTCTCTCTACACCTCCCTGACAGGAGCGTGCAGCCAGCTGGGTGTTGGGCTGTGCTCCCAGGGAACAGGGACACGACAAGATGAAATGGCCTCAAGTTGTACCAGTGGAGGTTTACTTTGGATATTAGGGAAAATTTCTTCACCAGAAGGGTTAGTGGTGGGCTTGGTTGTGCTGGGGCAACAGTTGCACTAATGATCTTAGCGGGCTTTTCCACCCTAAAGGATTCCATGATCCTATGAAGGGTATCTGACCAGCACCATCCAGCAACCTCCAAGTTAGTCGCTCTAAGCCTCCTTCCCTGCTCCTGGCTCTTTCTTGTCATCAGAAAAGTGTTTGAGTCCATACAGGGTCTGCTTGTGCTGCCATAGCAAGTCTTCATGCTGACACCAGAGGGATCAGAGCACCAAACAGCCATTGATGGGTTTATTTCATCCCTTCCATAACTCCTTGTCTGGGTCACAGTGCTTATAACACCTAAATTCTATTAAAGTTGCCATTGAAAGGCATTCGGGGCGTTTTTTCCTTGCCCCTGGGCCAGAGCCAGTGTCCTCAGTGTGGCTGGCAGGAGGCTGGGGCTCAGGACAAAGCCAGAGAACACCATCATCTGGTGCTTTCCTAATCTGAGCTTCAGCTCCTTGGGGGATGCTCATCTTGACTTCATTATGCATCAATTAATTAACTCACACTGCTCGCTCTTTCCATTTCCCTCTCAAGAAGTCACTGAGGCTGAACAACCGACCACAGCCTGGCAGGTCCTATGGGAATCACTACCCGGAGACACCACACCTCCTGCCACGCTTTGCCACTCCTTTCTTCAGGGAAGACAGCTGGACTCATCAGGAAAGCTGCTGTGGATTTTCCACAGGGCTGGGATTTCAGCACAGAAGCTCCATGAGAGAGGCATTGGATGGAGATGAGTTGGGAACAGCAGGAAATGCCTCAGCCAGAGCTTCTCCATTGCTGAGATGTGATTCAGAGCAGCAGCAGCATTTCCACCCCATGGTTCAGCTCACTCCTGGGCAGCAGCCGTGGTTTCAGGCTTTGACAGCATCCACATTTCACTTTCCCAGCACAGCCCAGCCCTGGGTGGGCCAGGAGCCTGCCAGTGGCTCCATTCAAATGCCCACTTTTGAGGCAGAGTTTGAAATCATAGGTGTCTCTCCAGAAACCTGATCTGGAAATCCTGTATCTCACTGCTGCTATTGGACTCCCCCTGTGTTCCTGCAGAGCTGCTGCACAGGTTTCTGCAGGTGCAGGAGCACAGGGTATTTAGGACTGGTGGCTTCAGGAGCTGTCAGTGTCTCAGCAGGATCACATCAAAGCTCTGCTGAGTGCTTGCCAAGCTTTCCATTTCCCATCCAAATTTCTGCCATCCCTGCTCACCCACCATCCGCTCCTCACCCTCTCACCCCTCACTATGTGCTCCCATCCAGCCCTCAGCTTGTCCTCCTGTGGCCTCACCTCCATGTTCATCCCTGATTTCTTTTCCCACACTGTATTATGTCAGCTGCCCTGGACACTCTTGAGAAGTGACTTTCGGTGCCAAGTCCCCCTTGGCCTGATCAGCCTCTCCATGGGCACAGCAGTGAGGAAAGCAGGATGCCTCCATTCATCTCCTCACCACGGGACCCTCCTGGGAGCCAGGGCCCTGCCATACCTGAGCCCATGGCCCCAGGGCTGACTGCCACTACATCAAAGCCCTTATTCCAGCGCCCACGGTGCCATGCTGGCCCACATTGCCTGACTCCCTGTTGTCTCCTTCCTCTGCTCCCGTGCTTCACTCACTCCGTGGCTCATGGATGATGAAAACCACTGGCCACATGAAAGCAGCCCCCTAATGTGAGTTAGGGGCCTGCGAACTGCGTGGGAGGTACGGAGAGCCCGGCCTGGCTGGAGTCAACAGCCAAGTCGCGAAGGAGGTGATGAGGATTGCGGAGCTGGCGCAGTTGTGCTGCAAGGCGAGTGCGTCAGGGTGGCCGTCAGGCACGCTGGTGCCGTTGTCAGAGCAGCCATGTCCTTTTTGTGACTGCTGGAGCCGAGCTGGGAACAGGAGCAATGCTGTGAGAACTGAGCAAAGCCCTCAGAGCAGCCAGTGCCCCGATGCTTCACACGTGTTCATGTCGATTCACGCCCAGCTCTTGCACCAAGGAAGCTGCCCTTGGCCATTTTCCTCCCTCTTTACCCAGGAACGTGATCTGTGGAGATCTGCTCCCTGACAGAGCATGGGTGGGGTGACGTCCCAGGGGAGGCAGTAGTGGGAGCTAACCCAGCTGGACGGCGGTGCTTGGAGCAGGTAAAAGGCTACACCAGCCGGGGTCACGTCCGTCACACAAACCGCAGCCTCCCCTGACCTTCATACTTTCCCACTGCCTCACTGCTCCCATTGCATGCGCCCACTGTGGTGTCGTAACGAGCAGAAGAGGAAACAGATTTCCCAACCGCCCGCCCCACTGGCAGCCTATGAGCCCTCTGAGCTGGGAATGGCAGCCAGGGCAGCTGGCTCACCCCTGTGCTGTGCTGTGCTGTGCTGTGCGTGCTGGGTATCACCCGGAGTCTCACAGGAGAAGGCAGAGAGGGGCCGTGGATAATCCCTGGCTGATGTTCAGGTGTGGCAGGCTGCTGCTTCCTTCAGGATCAGCTTGCTGCTGCTCATCTCCCATGGATGGGAAATCCCCCCATACATTACCCAGAGTGAGCAGGGCTGGGTGATGGATGGCACTGCCATGTTTTCTACCAGAATTCCTGTCCTGCTCCATGCAGGCAGCTGTTTCCTAGCACACAGTGGGAGGGAAAGATGGGATCCCCTGCTGCATAGCAGGGAGAGCCAGCAGCGCTGGAGTAGCTCCTCTACAATTTGCTCGGTGCCTCGGGGCTTACTGGCTCAGAAGGAGCCACCTGATTGTGACTGAAATCAGCAGTGCCAAGGGACGTGGACCAGGGCAGGGGTTCCTGGAATGGGCTTTTCCCCTCACTGCCATCATTGCCTCGAGAGGGGAGGTAGTCACTCCATGAAAATTCGGCCTCCCCTTCATTTCCCCTAAATTCAATTCCAGGGAAAGATGACACTGAGGCAGGAGAAAGGGGTTTTTTCTCCGGGGAAGAAATGCAAACCACATGCAGGCAGGCTCGGGCAGGAGGAGGGACTGGGGCTGCAAGAGCCGACGCTCCGCAGCGAGGCCGAGCTAAAGTCAATTAGTGCTTTAGGACTCTAAACACGCCTGAGTGCTGCGCTTCGAGCAGGCGTGATCCCTGTCGGAGAGAGGCTGCCAATAGGGTTTGAAAATAATTAGGAAACCCAGAACCCCAGTGCTTCCCAGAAAAGCCTGTTAGCTCTGCGGTGGAAACCTTGCTTGCAGGGAGTGCATCGCACAAACAGTCATGACTCATCAACTGGATGGAGCTAAACTCCATTTTTCGAAGGTCAACATGCTCAGATCCTAATGAGCTTTACCCATGGTAGGGCTCCTATGCTCCCGTTGTTGACCTGAATTCCAGGGATGCCCAGCACACCTGAGAGTAATGGAGGACAGTTTCAGGGAATGTATTTCATTCAGAGACACCAAGAGCTTCCAAGAGGGAAGTGGTGATGGGGAAACTGAGGCACAGAAGGTTCAGACCACCAGCCCACTGCCTCCAGCCAGAGCCTGCACCCCACCAGCCCCATCCCTGCAGCCTGGGTGGACACTGCCAACCCCTGCTCCTGGGGGATCTTAGCTGTGAATCCGAGCGGTCCAGGACAGCCTTGGAGGAACAAAACAAGACAATCAATCACCCTTGCTTCATCCCGCCCCAGTCTGCATTGTGCGGAGCCTGAGGGACTCCACATCAAAGCAGGAGCAGCTGGCTGCCGGGGTGTCCCAAGCTGGCTGCCGGGGTGTCCCAGCCCCAGACGGGCAGTGCCCTGCCCGGGGGCTGCCTGTCTGCACTGCCCACACGAGCTTGGCCTCTGCTCGCTGCCGGAGCCCCAGCAGCAAAGCCGGGACGCAGCGCTGCTCCCTGCTCCCAGTACGGAGGGAGGTGTCCGAGGTCACGGCGGCTGCAGAGAGCACCAAAGGTGGGGGTGCATGGATGCGGGGACACCACTGTAGCATTCCAGGGCTGGCAGCACCTTCCCTCTGCAGGGGCGAGCAGGAGGTAGCATTGCATATGGGGGAAGAGCCAGACCCATCCCAAGCTTATCCTGGAGCTGCGGGAAGCCCGCAGAGCAAAGCCTGCTCCTGCCGCGCAGCTCCCGCTATCCTCACAAGACCCTTTTCTTTGCAGTTCCTTCCATGCCACACGGCGGGCGCTTCCCCCGGGCTGCAGCCCCAGCGCTGCTGCAGACAGTACATTAATTTTTGGATGTCTTTTGCAGCTCCCCAGCGTTTCTCCCCATCCCAGGCACGCACGGCTGGGATGAGGCAATGTTCTTGGGGAGTATTGGCTTCCTAGCTGGTGGGGAATATTCCTTGATGAAACTGGTCCAACATGCTGCCCAGTGGGGCTGGGGATGGTGAGGGGGTGCAAGGGGTCCAGTCGTGGTTGGCTGGGCTGCACCACGGTAAACCAGCAGCGTTGACCATCTGGGATGGGGCATCTGGGCAAGGGAGAGAACCTGGATCTCCCTGGAGCAGTGCCGTGTGTGGGTGCAGCAGTAGAACAGCAATTTGGGTACGACCCTCCAGATATCCCCTATTTTCTCTCTGGCAAAGGGTCATGGTGGCTCTGCCCTGTGACCACAGCATGGGACAGAGCAGGGAGGACATGTCTCTGGCAGTCTGCAGGACACACGTGCCCGTGGTGGGTAACAATTGACATTTTTTCCAGTTCGTTAATTAAAACACAGAACAAAAGTCACTAAAGTGTGAGGCTGGGTGTTTACAGGGAAAATTCCTCTTCAGGTGCCAGGTTTATTAATAGAAAAGGAAAAAAACAAAGGGGGAGAAGCAGAGCCACAGCTGGACAAGGAACATCTGGGAAGGATATGCTTTTTGGGGGTGGATGGTGTTGGGTGTGTGTGAGGGATGGGGGTGTGAGGCTGGGGGTGCACCTGTGTCCCCTCACCACCAAGCCCCCGAGATGCTGAGTGGCCGTGGGGAAACCATGCCGTGGGCATTTCTGTGAGGCAGGAGGTTCCCAGCTCACCCTGTGGGACCCTGGCAGGGCTGATTCAGATCCTTTGAAGTTTTCCCCATTAACTGCCACAAACTGGTCAGGATCCAGGCTGATGAAGCAGGACATGCTGTCAGCATTGCCACCAGAGCTGGAGCTGCTGGGACACAAGAAAGACACGCTCAGCCAGGGTTCATGGTGTGAAGTTTGGGGCAGCAAAACACCCCTGGCTCCTTCAAGCTGTCCCCAGGAGTGCAGGGACTCCCAGCAGTGTTGGGGGGTGGCAGAGCTGTGTCCCCCAGACTCATATGCCACCCACCTCCACCAAGTGCCTGCACACAGGCTGGCATTTGCACTTCCATATGTGACACATTAGGATTTGCTTAGAAGCCCTTTATTGTCATATTTTGTTCTTTATTTCCTACAAATTCAATTTGCTGAGGGATGTGTGTGGATTGTGAAATTATTTTGAGAATAGTTCCTCTGGGTTTTTTAATTTCCTTTGTATTAAATTTTACAGTGTTTAAAAGGCTATGAAAATTTTTATGTTAAAAAAACCCAAAAAACAAAAAACAAAAAACACCAAAAAAAACCCCCCAAAACAGGAGGGCAAAGTTCCAGGGAGGAAAGGAGAAGAGCTCAAGAAGGGGATGAGCTGTGGGTTGGCGCTGGGACCAGCCACTGCCGCCTCTGTCATGGCAGGCGCCGGGGATGGTCTGGCACTGATGCCCCCTCCTGCTCCCACTTTATCCTGGATGGAAAACCAGGCTGGGAGAGATGTGGCCACTGCCTCAAAACGAGTGCCAGAGTGGGACCTGCCATTTGCTGAGGCCCGGATGATTGTGGTTTTTCCCACCACTCAGCCTTTCCCTTTCCTTTGCTCTCCATATGGGAGCAGGACACGGATGCTTTGCACAAGGCCATGGGGCTCCACTGAATCCCCGCCCGCCTTTCCAACCCCTGGCAGTCATTTGGTGCTGACATAAAAGCCCACGGCCACTCCCGGCAAGAAATTCCCGACAAGAAAATCTTTGAATTATTCCCAAGCTGTGACTGTGGAAAGCCAGGCTGCCCCCTGCGAAGGGCTCCACAGCTTGGAGGCGTTAGGGACCCCTTTCGCTGCCGGGGCGATGGCCAGTTGGGAGCCACCCTCCTGCCCTCTGTCCCCTATGCTGGATGTTTCCAGCTTCTTCAAATCACAGACCCATTTTTCATCTCTTTATTTCTACCATTGTCATTGTCATTGTTCTAGGCTGGTGCAAATTGGGAACTGGCCGTGCACTGACACTGCTGCTCCCTTCGCCCGCAGCCGCCCTTGTCCCCAGAACCAGCAGGAGGGTGCATTCCAGGGATGGGGCTGGTACTGCATCCTGCTGCCAGTCCCCCAGGGGCTTTTGCACCTTGGTCCATGTTCCTGCCTGGCACAGGACCCCTGGCATGCTGCATCCTGCCTCTCTCCAACATCATTTCCCCCTTTCAGCCTGCCCAAGGGGTGCTTGAAGGAGCGTGCAGAGGCTGTGCCAGTGTCTGGTGAAGGTCTGGCTGAGACCCCCCAGTGTTTTGAGGGCTCCTGGGGCCTCAGCAGCACTGAGGAGGAGGCTAGAGGCTTTGAGAATGATAGAATCATCCAATTCCAACTCTCTTGCTGTGGGCAGGAGCACCTTCCACCAGACCATTCTACCTGGCCTTGAACACATCCAGAGACTGGGAAACTCAAACCCAGCAGCATCTCCAGCCTCAAGGGACCAGGGACTACAACTCCCCTTTGCAGCACCAGGGTCACCAACCCTTACCACAGCTATGCAGGGATCTGTAGGGTGGTTGGTGCCTCTCAGCACCAAGGAAGAGAGATGATGTGGAAAATAATTATATGATAGGATTTATCCATTAATAACATGGAAACAGAAGAATTCAGTGAACGCGTAACTTCAATCGAGAGCAAGATGCCAGGGCTGCAGAGTTGTCCAGTGCAGTAAGATGTTCCAGACAAGCAGCAGCACTGATCATCTGGGGAGAATGACAGGATGTTTGAATAAGCTGAGAACAGAACAGCCTTCCAGGGCTATGGGGAGGCAGGGATATGGGGATAAAGGGATGTATGGATGAAGGAATGTGGGGATTTGGGGGAGGCAGACATGCAGGGACCCAGAGATGAAGGGATGCAGAAGGGATTCAGGGTTGTGGGGATGCAGGGGTGCAAGTCCTGACCTGATGGTCCCTCTGCCCATCTCATCCCTCTGCCCCTCTCCCTAAGCCCAGGGTGCCGAGGCCTTCTTAGATCAGCCTGACTCTGCTTCTCTGACCCCTCCAGGGAACTTGGCAAAACGATGGAGGAGGATTGCTGAGCAGATCCCAGCTTTTGATCTGTTCTAGGAAAAGAGAGGCCACACCAAGGACTTTCTGAAATTCCTTCCTGAAGCCTTGGCTGGGTGCCGCTGCTGCTTTGCTGAGACATTCAGGCCCTGGCAGCACTGGAGCTTGAGCCTGGCCTGGCCACGCCATCCTGCCTCTTCCCAGCACCGAGGTTTAGGGAGCTGCAGCCTTGGCAGGAGCTCTCTGCTCCAGCCTGTGCCCCTGTGCAGGTGTCTGGGTGTGGAGCCTCTGTGCCAGCCACATCCTGGCTCCTCTTTGCCCTTAGAGTCACGAGGTGGTGACTTCTCCAGGCCACCAGCATTGCTTTCCCCGCCACTTGCTGGCAAATTCATTTCACATGAACAGGAAATATGAATTCTCCTCTTCTCTTTGTTTTTTCAGGAAAAAAATATGTAAAAAAGAGTAATCTAATCAAATGCTGTTTGTTTGTGGTCTCAGTGATCTCCAGTTGTTTGGTTGAGGCTCAACGAGATGCCATTGGGATGGCCAAGGACAGGGACACTGCAAACCTGCTGCAAACCCAGGTGCTCCCAGCCCTGCCATTGTTGGCAGAGCTGGGGCTCATCGCCATGCGGGGATAGACAGACATCCCCATGGCTCCACAGGAACTGGGAGCACTGGAGCCAGAACTGGTTTGGCCGATGGAACCATTGCTGGCCCTGCTTCTGTCGGGCTGGCTGGGGGAGTGTGGGAGCACAGGAATTGTTGTGTGGTCTTCCAGGAGGGCTCAAATTAACAGACCAGCATTGTTAAACAGCTCAAAACATCAGTACCCTTTAATTATCCCCTTTTCCTAAGGGAGGAGGCATTTTGCACCTGGGGAGGCCATGCCACACATCACTCTTTCATCACAGTATGATGGGATTTTTCCTCAATGCTTATGTCTGGAAGCAGCCCTGCTCCAGGCCCACAGTGGAAAAGCACTGCTATGTCAGGACCCTGGAAATCCCCACCCACTGGAAGCACTGCTGTGATCCTCGCAGGACCCCTGTTCCTGGGTATGCCCAGCACAGGAATATTTCTCCTCTAGCAAAGAACTGATGTAGGTTTATTCCCTGTCTCCAGGGGAACTCTGAGCAACATCAGTTCCCTTGGGACTGGAATCACCCTTTGCACCCCAGAGCACCCCTAGGCCAGGGCTGGGCTCTCAGCAGGAGGGACCCTCTGCCTGCAGGAAGGTGCTGGAACTTCCCTACTGCAACGAATGGCCGGCTTGGGTCTGTCGGGAGCCTCTCCGACAGCCAGGGAAGAGTGGGGATGGATGGAAAGAGATGAGGGCACCAGGTCATGATGTCTCTCTGTGTTGTGGTTGCTTCAGGGCCGAGACAGAGCTCTCTCCCGTGGTGGGGAGCCATGAACCCCCAAAATTCCATGGGAAGGAGAGGTGGCAGCTGAGAGCGCCTGGAGTGCGTGCGGGGTGCGGAGGAGGCTGGGGATATTTGGAAATGTTCTTTTTCTGCTTCCATGGTGCGACATGCATTTTTTACTTCATTTAATCATTTTTGCTCAAATTCCCAAGTGAAGAATTCTTTCCATGAGCCAGAGCCTGCTGCCACGGCTTTGTGCCCGGCCATGGCACTGGGGACCAGTTGGCGACCATGCCCCTGTATGCCTCCTCCAACTGCAGCAGCGCAGATGATCAGAAGTGGGCATGAGGCTCAGGGCACTCAACTGGCACCCTCTGCATCACTGCTTCAGCTCTGCTGTCCCACTCCAACCCCTTTTCTCCCCACTCCTGCGATTAGGAGCTTTTTGGGGTGATGAACCTCCTCTGTGTGCTTTGAGCGGGAGCTACCCACAACCCATTTTAAACAGCTCAGGCTTTGTCTTTATTCCAGCTCCTGAAAATTGAATTTGTTAGTGGCATAAACAGGATATAAAAGACTGAAAAAAATAGAAAGGAGAGGGGAACATTTTTCTCCATGTCTTTTCCTTCAACCTCTGAGCACCGTATCTGCCGGCACTCCTGAGTGTTAGTCAAACTCCTGATGGCAAACAGGCCTTGGGGACCTGCTCTGTCCAGCATCCCAGGATATTCCTGATCCTGGATTTTTTAATACAAAGGTCACCATTTCTGCTCTTTTCCTTTTTTTTTCCCCTGGTGTTCTCCAAACTAACGGTGGTTTATGGTGCTCTTTGACGTCAGCCACAAATGGGGCTGCCAGGTGGTAATAATTTTCCTGAATGTCGGCTAAATACAATTATCACTCCATTTTCACTTCAGAAATATTAAAGTTTGTGTTTCTCCTGTTATTAATTTTGAAAAAAAGCCTTTATAAGTCACCGTGGCACACGGCCGCCGGCCCTGGGGTGCTGGCAGCCACAGCAGGGCTGGTGACCATAGTCCAGGCTGGCCCTGCTGTGCCACGTTCCTGGATTGTTCTGGAGGAGAGGGATGGGAGGCAGTGCCCTAGAGACCCCGGGACAGAGCCAGGAGTTGGGAAGTCAGCAGGACTGAGGATGGATCCTGAGGCTAGGAGGGTGAGGAGAGACCCATGTCCCTGTGGGAGACCCAAATTCCAGTTCCTGTGGTCCATGAACTTAAATTGGGTGTTTCCCAACCCCGTGCCAGCACAGCAGGGTCCATCAAAGGACAAGCTCCTAGACATGCTGTTTCCTCCTGGCTTGGTGTCCAAAGCATGAACACATCCTTGCAGCTTTGGCCAGGGCAGGCGGGAGCTGAAGAGCCGCTGGTTTTTGTCACGAAATGATCACATCCTGCTGCCAAGAAGGATCCATGAGGGTTGGGATGCTGCAAAAGTCCACGTTCAGCTGCAACCAGAGGATCCAGGGCAGCTCCCAGAGCTGAGACACTGGGGTTGGATTATCAGCAAAGTGGCTTAAAAGTAAACTTTGAGACAGAGACATCATCACAGCCTTTGGTGGCCAAGTCCCAGCTGAGTGATGCCAGCACCAACATCAGCCTCTCAACCCTGGCACAAGCTGAGGTGCAGGTGCAGACACATCCCAAGTTTTCCTTCCTGAAGGCACACAGATGGGCACCCTGCTTGCCTTCCACTGCCCAGGGTCACCTCAGCCTCTCACCACATCCCTTGACTGGGAGCACATGCACTGGGAGCTGCAGCTGCAGCAGGGCATGGGCAGCGCTGGCCGTGGGCACTGGAGCCGCGACTGCAGCAGCTCTTTCCACAGCCCTCCCTGGGCTCTGTGGCTGCGGGGGGGAATTTCCCCATCCCCAGCCAGCAGCCTGCTCAAAGCCTTTGTCTTCTGCTGAATTCCAGCTGGTGAGAGTCATCCACCAGAGTCAGAGGATTTACCCTCCTGGGGAATGATGTGCAAGAGGGAACCATGTAGTCACATTAAAATTATTTGAAAAAGAATGGGACTTCTGAGTGCTGTCTCACGTGGAGCCAGGAACATCCATCTGACTGATGCTTCCATCTGTCTTTCTCAATAGTTTCCTTAAATAGTCCAAATATTTTAAAAAAAAAATCTATTGGAATTTGGCATATATGGTTCTTAGGAGAATAGAAGAGGGCCAGATACTAAAATACCACTGCCTCACTCCCTTCCAGTAACAAACACATGATTTTCATTGCAAGGAAGGCAGAGGCAGCTGATAGTCACATCTGGCACAGAGCAGGATGCTCCATGGTCACTGATGCTTTGGCTTTGCTAGGAAAGCCCAGGCTGAGAGGTCTTGTTGGGCCCAGTAGCAGCACCTGACTCATCTGGGGAATTCCAGCTCCCTACAGCAAAGGAATCTGCAGTCCAGCTGCCCCAAACCCCAGGCTCCCTGTCCCGCACTGCAAGTCCCGTCTCCTGCCTTTCCTTGGAGAAATTTTCCTTGAGCCCCCACTGTGCACAGCCAGGGGGAGTGGCTGCAATGGTGGGAAGAGATTCTGGGGCACTTTTCACACTATGTCTCAGTTCCTCGAAGACCTTGCCTGCTGTTGCTCTTACTATCACCTCCTGCCAGCTTTTCCCTGGAACCCTGCAGTGCCCACAAATGGGAATTGGTTTATGGCCTGGCTCAGTGTTGGTGACCCCTCACCACTGTGTTTGCTCGTTTCATCCATTCAGCTCTGCTCAAGGAGCAATGACAGATTTTCAGTGACAGAGTTTCAGTGGCTCATGTGGGATGGAGATTGATGTTGGCTTCAATGATGGTGCTTGGTGCAAGTGCTTTCCCACAGGGATGCTGGGGCTGGGGACCTTTCCCTGCTCCAATGTTTCCCACTGCTGGGCAGAGTTGGATAAAACCTTGAACAACCCCCAGCCTTCACGTTCATCTCTTCCTTCCACCTTCTCCACTGAATACCAAAGTCCCAATCCAACAGTTCATGCAGCGAGCAAGCACATCCTCCATCCTCCCAAGCTCTCCACATTCCACCATCCTCATCTCTGGGCTACCTGAGAGCGCTGCCCCAACACCACCTCCCTTTGGGAAATCCCAGCTCAGCCATAACCACCAGCCCCGCCGAGCCCAGCATGGGGACGCCGTCCCTCCCCGCGCCCGTCGGCGCTGGCCGGCACTGAGCCCACCCCGGCTGGTGAGCCGGCCGCCGAGTGTTCTCCCCGCCGGGTGTTCTCCCCGCCGGGTGTTCTCCCCGCCGGGTGTTCTCCCCGCTCTGACAGCTGTACGGAAATTGGAAGGCGACGCTGACATGTGTCAACAATAACCAGCGAACAAGCGCCAGCGGCGGCGGCGGCTGTCCCCACCACCTCGAGGAGGCTGGCCACTCTTGGCTGGAATCACGGCACGTTGCGGCTGGAAGCAGGAGTATTGTTTCAATTATTTCCATTATATAAAGGCAGGCCATTTAATATATTCTGCCTCAAAGGGGCTCAACTAAAGAGATAAAATAAACACTGGAAATCTGCTCTGCTGACATGGACCAGGAATTCAGTTTCGACACCAAGCCTTCCCTCTCATCTCACTGCTCATCTTCTCTTTCCTCACAGCTCTCTCTCCTACTCTTGCTGCCCCTCGGCCTTCAGTGCCACTTGATGCCAATTCCCTCTTTGGGCTTTGCTCCTGTTTTGGCAGCTGGAGCACTTGAAGGCTGTGCAGCCACGCTGGCATCCAGGACTGGAGCAAGCCAGAGGAGCCAAGAAGAGAGATGGAGCTCCAGAGCTCGCTGTAGGATGAAGGTTTTGATTTATGGCAAATCTTAAGCCTCTCAGGATGCCACATTCCCTGAGAACAGCAGGAATGGCAGGTGGCACAAACCCAGGAATGGCTGGAGTGTGGCATGAGGAGGAGGAGGAGAAGGAAAAGGAGAAGGAAAAGGAGGAAGAGGAGAAGGAGGGGAGAGCAAATGTTCCATGAGCATGCTGCGGGCTGCACTTGGCAATGTCAGCACTAAAATCAGCCACCTTCACACCTTCCTTCTCACCTGGGAGAGCCAATGGCACCCCAGTATTGAGGGACCTCACTGGCTCTGTGCTGGCATGGGAGGTGGTGAGTTGGGCTGCCAGGAGTTGCTCCCATCAGCTCTGACAGGAGCTGCTTCCCATTGATGCTTTCCTCGGCATCAGCCTCCCCAGAGCACTCCTCCCTTGCAGGGCTGTGCTAGTCCAGGTATTCCCAACATGTTGGCAGGCGGGAAGGAGCACCAGCCACACCAGCAGCAAATCTGTTACTTGGCCTTTCCCAGCACATTTCCCTGCCCTGAGCTCTGCCTCTCCTGGAGCGGGGTCATGGGCAGTGCCACCCCCAGGGGCCTGGGTGGTGGAGGGGGCAGTGGCACAGGATGCCAGTGAGGCCTGCAGTGCAGTGTGAGGTGGAGCTGGCTTTTCCAAAGAGCAGGGAAAGGGCCTCTGCCGAACTGGCGCGAGCGCAGCTGTGACTTTCCATTCCTGTGGGAAGTGGGCTGCCACCGTCCAAGCATCTGGGCTTGTTATGATGGGAGAGGAATGCCAAGTATTTTTCTTCCTTATCCACTACCATCCGCTCAAACCCTCCCCTGATCAAACCCACATTCATCGCCTGGGATGCACTGGGGAAGATCCCTCCCAGCCCTCGTAGCTGCTGGGAGTTCATGGCACCTGTGAAGAAAACCCCGCCCTCATCCAGGGGCTCCCTCCATCCCCCTGCCCCTTCCTATCTCCTGCTGCTAGCCAGCTCCGGACATTTAATTTTCACTTTTACTACCTTTGCTCGGAGCATCGCTGCACCTGCATCCCTGTGCCTGCATCCCTGTGCCACCACCTCTGTGACTGCATCCCTGCTGACCTGTGGGCCCGGCGGGACCGCACTGTCCCCTCCAGAGCCCTGAGCATCCCGAAAGCAGCCACTGGGATGGTGCCACGGGCGTGTGCCCTGGGGCGCCTGCCGTGCCGGGAAGCAGGCGGTGCAGCTTTGGAAGGTCACCAAGATTTTTCCGAAGATGAAAGTGTGCTCAAGTGTCAAACAAACTTTCCAAATTATCTTTCTGGACACTTTCTCCCTTCTGCTTTGGAAGTCGGAGGAGGAACATTTCATTCCGTCTGTGCTGGCGTGGAGCAGGGCTGCGTGAGGAGCCGGGAGCTGCCAGCGGCACCCGCGGCTCAGCCTCGCTTCTCCCCGACATCATCCCTGAGTCACCGCGGGTGCTGCCCTGGCATCACCAGCCGGGCTTCCCCCTCCCCGCAGCCCCCCAAACCCCTCCCAGCACATCAGAGGGCTGCCAGTGCCCAGTTAAACAGCAGACACCACCTCTCCTCCCAGCGACTGTAGGAATTGTCATAAATAGACAAATTAAGGGAAACGTGTGGGTTTCTCTGCCCTCTCAGGGATACCTGGCACACCGCAGCAGGGGCATGGGGACAGAGGCTATGCCGCCCTCGGCGAGTCCCCCGTGATCCCGAACAGCTGGGGATGGGCTGAGCAATGGCCACGTGGTGCCCCCAGAATCCAGCACTAATGAGAGCTGTCTAATTAGTGCGTCCTCCTGTGACGGGTCACCCTGGCAAGGCTTGCGCCGCCATCCGCTCACCCGTGCCAGCAGCCGGAGAGCCTGACCCGGAATGAGGTGCTTCCCTGGCCCTTGCCCAGGGCTTGCCTTCCAGGTCTGGACAAGGAAATTCCCTATTGGCTCCAGGGCAGCTGTGCTGGCACCCAACAGGACTTGTGGAAGCTCCTTGCCCTGCAGCACCCGCCTCTCATCCCGCTCACGGCCATCCACAGCAATGCAGCTGCCTGCAGCCAGGATTTGGAGACACTCAGATATCCCCAATACCATATCCCTATTCTTCTCTGCTGGGGTGGCAGCAGCATCTCCACGTCCACATGGGGCCCCCAGCCCTTGAAAACTCCTGTTGGTGATGCCATGCTGCAGGTTTGGTTGTTCATGGAAATTTCATCTGAGCCAGATGCTGCAATTTATGAATTTTATGTGTAATTTTTCAATTTATTTCATAATCAGAAAAAAACCATAAAGTGATCCCAACCGTTATTACTCCTGGTTTCCTCAGTTATTACTCCTGGTTTCCTACAGTGATGCCAAAGGGGTCTGAAATGGCTCCTTTGTTGTCTGATCATTAACCCTTCAGGAATGAAATGCAGCAGTGCCGGATGGGAGAGGTGGGGAGAGAGGCTCAGGGGGGCTGGGGGAGAGAAGGGAAACAGGAGAAATTCAGGGATAGAAAGCAGATTAACCCCAATGTACTGTCCCCGGGCGTGGCTGGACATCCCAGGACACTGATGGACATGTCCACTGCAGCCCCGTGGGTGGTCACCCTGGGGCAATGAGTTTGTTGGTTCCCAGCAGCCCCCAGTCTGTGCAGACCCAGAGCATCCCGGCTGGAAAGGAGCCCTGCAGCTCGCTGGAATGTGGGATGAGCAGGTGGACGATGATCTGCCCCGGGGTGCTCAGGGGGGTCCTGTGTGCCCAGAAAGACTCTCTGTGCCCCCTCTGTGGGGAGGAGAGGGGCACCATGTGCAGGTTTGCACGTGGTGATGACAGGAGTGAATGTGCTGTCACTGGGGCTGTCACTGGGGCTGTCACTGGTGGCCGGTGGCCTTGAAGCCCTGGCTAGGAGGTCACCAGCCTGTTCCAGGGTACGGCTCCTGGCACAGGGTTGGGACGATGGGGCAAGCACGTGGGGCTCACAGGATGGGGACCTGCACCTATCGGGCACCTCGGGTACCTGGTGAGGGAGGTGTCCCCCTCCTGTCCTGCAATCCACTTCAAGCACAGCCCCTAGGGTGGGTTTTGGGGAGCACAGCATGGGACAAGGGGTGTGGACAGCCGCATGGGAGCCCAGAACAGCGCAGTGAGCTCGTCTTGGCTTGGAACAGCTTGGCACAGCTCGGCTCGCCTCAGCTTCGCTCCCGCGGCTCGGAGGGAGGTGAGTTAAGAAGCGCTCGGAAAATCAGAGTCAGCTGCGATCCTGGGGACAGCCGAGGCAGACCCACAGCCGCCGCCGGAGCTGCCGGAGACCCACCACGGCTCCCGGCGACCGGGGGGCTCAGCCCTGCCCGGGGGGCTCAGCCCTGCCAGGGGCTGTCACTGGCCCCACCAGCCCTGCGGGGACTAGGAGCGAGGGGCTGAGCCGGGGGGGCCGGCGCAGGCAGCGTCACCCTCCTGGCTCCACCCCCCCAAAATCGCAGGGGGCTTCGCTGTGACCCCGGCGCTGGGATGGCAGCGGGACAGTCGGACCGCGGCGGGACGGCGGGACGGTTCCCAGCCGAGGTGGTGGCTGGAGTGCTCCAGGGGGACCCAGCCAGGGCGTTTGCCAGTCTCTTTGTTGCTGCTGGGGGATTTTTTTTTTTTTTCAGGATTATTATTATTTTGAAAGGGAGGGTGAGGAGAGGGGGCTGACACTGACTATAAAGGCAGAGCTCCCTGGAGCAGCCGGCACTTCCCCGCCACCATGAGCACTCCCCGGGCCTGAGAGCCGCAGCCTGCCCCACTGTCGTCGGCTCAAGCTGCCCTGAAGTGTGGCTGTGTGTCCGAAGCTCGGGTTGGGATGGTGTGAGCCCGGAGCCGCTCGTCGCCCTCCCACCACCCCTCACAGGCTCTGGCAGGAGCCGAGCCCGCCAGCCGCTTGGATGATTTGATTTCTTCCCTGTCCGACATCACTCCTGCCCAGATGCAGTGGATAATATTCATGTTGCTGTTATTCATCAGCTCCATGGAAATGCTCCCGCAGAACCGGTGGAAGAAGCAAGGTACAGTGTGCGCAGCGGGCTTGTCCCGCTCGGGTCCTGCGGGGTGGCTTTGAGACACCAGGCTGCCTGTCCCGCCTGCACGGAGCAGGAAGGAGTTGTGAACCAGAGCTGGATGTGCCAGGAACCAGCAGAGCCCCAAGCCCTACCCTTGGGCCCTTTGGGGACCGTCTGTGCTCCCCTCTGGGTGCGTGCCTTGGTGGCGCGGGAAGAGGCAGAGCACAGCCCCATAGCACTGCCTGCCCGGTGCCAGCCCTGCCTTTGGGGCTGACAGGAGACAAGGGACACTGCCTGGCACTGGGACCAGCTCTGCAAACCCCAGCAGAGCCAGACACAGTGGGGATAGCACAAAATGGGCTGATTTTCCAGTATTTCCTTTCTCTGAATAGCACACTAACTGCCTCAGGAGTAAAACCTCCTGGAAGGATGCTCAGAGCCATGGCAGGCACTGCCTGTCCCCTGCCCCATCCTTTCCCCAGGAAGAGGCACCAGCTGAGCCACTGCTCGGTGCCTGGGCAAGGGCAGGGTGTGCTGGGGCTGTGCCGATGCACGTGCCCCCTCCGTTGGGCACTGGCTCGTGTCCCCTCACCGAGCAGTGCCAGGCAGTGCCAGCTGGCTGTGTCGAGTGGGTCCAGGGCTGGTTCTCAGCTCTGTGCCAGGAATGCCTTGGTTTTGGGGCCAGCATGTGCCAGGGTAGGGGCAGGACCTCCCAGGACCAGGGCTCTCAGGGCTGGAGCCTGGAGAGCTTCCCTTGAAGTTGTTCCATGTTAAAGGCATGCACAGGCAGTAGGTGTGTGTGATGATGTGGGTGGCCAGGCTGGTGGCCAAAACATCCCTGAAGGGAAACAGCCAAGCACCAAGAGGGGCTCCAGCTACCACTGCTTGATGCTGGGTAGTGCAATGCTCCAAAGGCCTCAGGTCTTGGCAGCCTGGGGGTCTGGCCCAGACATGTTATATATCCTGGGATAACCCGCACAGAAAAGCCAGCACAGGGTCTAGGAGCCATGAAAGATGCTGTAGCACCCCACAGCCTCTCTACTGCCACTGGGAACTCTGGTCTGGGCAGTCCAGTGCCCCAGGGACTCATGGTTCCCAGCAGGACTGGGCGTAGGGTGGGCAGAGATGGGGGATGTCACACCCATGTCCAGCAAACTCAGGTGCCCACTGTGCCCCATGCCCAGTGCCCATCCCAGCTCAGCCCTGCACTCTGCCATCACCACTGGACAGGAGGAGATGAACCCAACCACTTGTTCCTAATCCCCAAGCCCATGGTTTCGGAGTGAGCCACATTCTGTTGTTCTCTGTGGTGGCTCCCAGTGTCACTCTCGGTGGCAGAGACGTGTGTGCCATCCCAGCAGCACTGTGGAGTGGAGGAGGATGACCCCACTTCTCCCAGCTCCATACCATGGGATTATCTCCAAAGTCAGTGAGAGGAAGGAGGCTCCAGAGCCCATCCAGGGCTCCCCATCTTCTTTGCTCTGGCTGGAGGTGGAAGGAGAGCAGCAAAAAAAAAAAAAAAACAAACCAAAATATCAAAAAGAATTAGGGAAGGGACAGAGGCTCGTAAATGCACGGGTCTCCAGGGAAGCCACTCCAGCTGCAGCCAGGAACACAAATGTTGTCAGCGTTTGGTAAATATGTAATGGAGACCATAACAACTTAATGGATCCAAGGTGCTTCGTTAGCACTCCCAGCAGACACAGCTCTAATGAGGGCTCCTGGCAGTGCTGCCGTCCCAGACAGTGCCCCAGAGAAGGGACTGGGATGAGCCAGCTTGGGGACAACTGCATGGCACCACAGCACTGTGGACTGGCTTGTGCCAGGGACCAGCACATGGGGCTGCGAGGCATCGCCCGCTGTCATTGTCTGAGAGAATCCTCTGCCAGCATCCCCCCGGCTTCCCCAGCACCTCTGCCCCAGCCCCACAGCCGTGGGACCCTTCTGATGCAGCTTCTGGGGTCAGAGGGACCAGTGCCAGGCAGTGCTCCCGGGGCTGAGTCTGTGTCCATGCCAGGCAGCACCCAGCAGGTGGCTCAGGCTTGTAGCGACCTTGTCTAGTGGAAGGTGTCCCTGCCCATGGCAGGGGGTTTGAGATGATCTTGAAAGCCTCTTCCCACCCAAACCATTCTGTGATTCTATGGTTCTGTAGAGCCCAGGTCCTAAGCATGCTCTACTGAGGCTTCTGGCACTGTCACTGCTACTCAGGCTGCGGTGGCAGAGCCAAGCAACGAGTTCCCAACAAAGGGGCATGGTGAAGGCATTGGATGCCTGCATGCAGGAGTTCACTGGCCCCTTTTGTGATGTCCAGCCAGCCTGGGGTTGCAAAAAAGACACAGGGTGTGTGTAGCCCCAGAGCTAGATGCTTCCCAGCTCCCAAATGCTCCTGTGCCAGGAGCATCCCTCCAGGCTGCTTTTCTGTGAGCTCGGAGAGCAGGAGCATTTGTCTGTGTCTCTGTGGGCTAGTGGATGTTGGCATCCTGTCCTTGTCCTGGGAACAGAGGTCACCCACCTCAGGGTCAGTCACCCTCCCACAGGCTGGGAGTACAGCACAGGCAGCCAGGGAGGCAGCAGAGTCTCTTGAGCAAACAGGCAGATCCTTTTCTCAGCTCCTCTTGAGTGCATCCAAAATGCCCTTTGTCCTCTGACACTTAAGAGGCATCAACTGATTAATCCAGGTCAGATCATATTTCTACCCGCTGACCCAGTGGTTGTTCCACTTCCCACGGGATGGGCAAGGCTGGCTTGGGATGTGGCTCAGACTGTCACCCATGGGCAATGCAGGGCATGGGGCAAACCCTCAGGCTGGATCTTGGGGTGATGGAGGCCGTCAGTGATGACCAAGCTGGGAGTGATGGCTCCATGTGCCCCTTGGCTGCAGCGTGGACAGAGTTGGGGATTTGAGGAGCAAAGAGAGTGGGGTGGCATTTGCAGGGGGACAGGACAGCGCTGTCACCCTGGTGTGTCAGAGGAGCTGCCGCGGGGCTGGGGCCCACCTCAGCACCTGTGCCACAGCCCATCTCCTCGATTTGTCCCCGCAGCAAGTGCTGGTCTGCTGGAGAACTGCACGGGCTGCGTCCTGTGCTCTGAGGACAACGGCTGCATCACCTGCCACCAGCGGCTCTTCCTGCTTATCTGGAGGGACGGCATCCGCCAGTACGGGATGTGCGTCCACACTTGTCCCCCAGGCTACTTTGGGGTGCGGGGTCTGGAGGTCAACAGATGCACAAGTACGTCCCGCGCCAGCCGGGGTCCCCCCGCTTCCGCTAGTGCCCCCGCTCCCCTGGCCACCCTGCGGGTCCCAGTGCTGCTGGAAGGGCGATGGCTTCACTTCCCACAGCATTCCTGCTGGCACTGGATCCAAGGGCGGCCGGGCTGGGGGGGCTTCGTCCCCTTTTCCCTTGCCCAGAGCCGCAGCTCGGACCCCGCCGGTTTTGGGTCCCCGGGGATGCCGGGGGTGCCCCGGGCTGTCCCGCTGACCGGCCGTCCCTCCCGGCAGAGTGCAGGTCGCCCAGCTGCGAGAGCTGCTTCAGCAGAGACTTCTGCATGAAGTGCAAGGACAAGTTTTACTTGTACAAGGGCCAGTGCTTTCGGCAGTGTCCCCCCGGCACTGCGGCACAGCCCGGCACCCGCGAGTGCCAAGGTAAGCAGCACCCGCACCCCGTGCCCGCCGCCCTGGGGACGTGCCTGGCTCCGAGGGGTCACCAACCCGTTCTGTCCCTGTCCCTGTCCCTGCAGAGACGTGCGAGCCGGGCCCGTGGAGCGAGTGGAGCGCCTGCACCCACGAGAGCCGGACCTGCGGCTGCAAGTGGGGTGTGGAGACGCGGGTGCGGGAGGTGCCGGAGGCTGCCCGGGAGGACGGGACTGCCTGCCCCGCGCTGCTGGAGACCAGGAGGTGCCGCATGAAGAAGCACTGCCCGGGAGGTGAGCACCGCGCCGCCGGGGCTGGGGACAGCTTCGCGTCCCTCCAAAGTGAGCCCGAGGGGCGCTGCAGGAGGACGATGGCAGCAGGGGTCTGGCAGTGGCCGGCGAACCATGCTGTCATCTCCCAAGCATTTTGAAATTCTCGGTAAAGCCGTCATCTCAGGCACATGTGCTGAGCAGCCCTAGGGCTGGCTGCTCCCACCTGGCAGTCCCCGAGACTGCCTGGGACGAGACAGTGTCCCCCTCCATGCTGGACTGGGCTGGGCTGGGCACTGGCACGAACCGCCGCGGTGGGATGAGGCTGCCGAGCTCCAGCTCCCATCCTGCCACGACGCGAAGGGAGGCTTTCTGTACTGCAGCTGTGGCTAGGGAGGGTTGAGACACACAGGGGAGGTTCCTGCAAAAACCTCTGAGCTCCCTAAAAGCTGGAACGCTCGTGGAGCAGGAGGGCATCACCCAGGGGATTTCTGATGGCCAAAGTTTTGGGAGACACCCCAGGGCACAGTGCCCCTCCGTGGCTCATCTGGCCAGATGTTCACTCATGCTCTTGCACTTCCCCCACCTCATTCCCAGGCTGGGGGCTCCCTGGCTCAGGGCTCTCCCCAGCTTTCACACACCAGATCTGCTGCAGGGTCTGTCCGGGCGGTGCGTGCACGGGCGCAGGGCTGGCGATGGGAACCGGGACGTGGCTGATGTCATTTTTGGATGCAGGCATCTGGACTGAAGCTACCCTAATAAATCTCCACTTAATAACTGGCAGAAAGGGGGATGCATGAGATACCGATCTGAAGTGCCTGGCAGCAGATCTGAGCCACCGAGGGTTGCGGTTCGGAGCTGCGGGATCACTGCGCCGTGGGATGAGCTGGCCGGCACCGCCAGCGTGGCGGGGATCAGAGAGGACAGGGCTGTGAGGGTGGAGAGAAAAAGGATGAAGAAGGGGGGCAACAGCAGAGGACGTGCGTGCTGGGCGAGGGCCACAGGGCCAGGAGAGAGGTTTCATCCCAGCACCATCAATCATAAGTAATATTTTCCTGCTGACAGTGCAGAGGAGCTGATTCCCTTCCCCACCCAGGTCCCAACTCACATCTTTGGGGTGCCAGGTGGCTTCGATTTTGAGGATGTTCTCCTCCCTGCTGGTGTGTGGCAGCTTCAGACCCGCAGAGCTGGTGACAGTTTGATGCAAAAAATTTAGTGTGGGAGGACAGGCTGCTCTGGAGCACTGTGTCCTGGAGCACCGTGCCCATGCCCTGCCCTGCCTGGCACACAGTGGGTCCCACTGACAGGGACTGCTGTGCCAGTGTTTCAGGGGCACCTTATCTTGTGAAGTTACTGGGAAGGCACTGGCACTCCAGAAGAGTGCTTGGCCTCCTGCCTCTGCCTGTGCTCCTGCAAGCTGGAAGCCGTGGGGCTATGGTGATGGGCTCAGGGACTGGCAGGACTCTACTCTTGAGGCTGTTATCTGGGATCAGCCTCACAGACAGGCCTGTCCCCTGTCCAGCAGAAGGAATCCCATTAGTGTCCCCCAAGCAACCCCCTCAGGAGAGAGCAGCCCTTCCATGTCTCCCACTCCTGGGCAGGCTGTTCAGAGTCCCTGCCACGGCAGGGACTGCCCTCGCTCCCAGGCTCCTGCCCGCCTGGCCAAGTGCTGGGTTATGGGATCCAGATGCTGGAGGAGGACGAGGAGTTCACTTGATGCATCTGAGACACCCCCAGCCCAGGCGAGCCAGGGCAGGCGGCCGAACCCGGCCGTGTGATGAGAGATTTGTGCCACCACTTCTGAGCCATCCAGGCGGCTGGAAGGGAAAAGCGCCGAGCTTGGCCGTGGCACAAACCCCTCGCGCTGCTGTAAATCTGCCTTGGGTGTCTGTCCCGCTCTCCAGACGCTTGGCGTGCGTGCCGTGCCCTCTCCTTTGTGGGTGGCAACTGTCTGGAGATCAGAGCCGAGGAGCAGGGTTTCAGAGCCAGGCAGGACAAGAACTGCAGCCCTCAGAAGGGACTGGGGACAACAGTGCTGGCACACGCAGCACCAGGGACAGTCATGGTCCCTTGTGCCCCTCCCGCTACTGAACCCCCACCATGTGACTCTAATTGGAGTGGGCACAGGGGGACAAGGACTGACAAAGCTGCCCAGTTTTTGGGGCAACCATTCTGATCCATAGCTGGGACTGCCCCTCCCACTGGAGCCCAAGGCACAGCAGGGTTTATCCTGAATCCCTGTTTCTGTGGCGTCTCGGCACCAACACCTCGGCCAGCTGGAGGGTGTGCAGCAGCTCCTCGGGGTGAGCAAAGGTTTGGGTCCCAACAGCCTGACCCTGGAAAGCTGGCAGTGGGTTGACCTGGGATGCATCCAGGCTCCACCAGCACGTTGGTTGTGCCACTGGGATGGGGACCATCCACACGTGGAGGGCATCCACAGGGAGAGAGCATTAACACCTGTGCAAAGATGCACTCCAAAGCCACCTTGCTCCCCACCATGCCCAAATCCTCCCAGGGCTGTCTGGGTCCCATGGTGGTGAGCAGGTTCCCACATCAGGGCAGAGCTGAGCGCAGCTGTGCCATGGCTTTGGAGTGCTGCTGCAGCCACTGCCCCTCTCCAACAGCCACAGTCCTTGCCCAGAGAGAAGCTGGGGTTTCTCCACGCAGCTTCTGCTGGGGTTGACCTGCCCCACTGCATCCCTAGGGATTTTGGGGTACCAGGAGTGAGAGTCCAGCCATGGGAGATGTGGGGACAACATGCCAGTGTCCCTCTTCCCATGCCATCAGCACCCCCAGACCCCCCGCAGACCCACACTGCTGTTTCATGCCTGGGAGAGGGCTCTGGGGTCTCCAAAATCAGAAAGTGGGTCCAGCACTAACACCTTGAGGGAGGATATGCGATCAGCATCCCATGGATGGGGATCAGATCAGATCATGTTGCCTCGCCAACAAGCGAGCACTCCTTTTCTTCTCTTTTTTCTGTTGCAGAGAAAACCGAACCCAAAAATAAAGGCAAAAAGCGACAGAAGAAGCCGAAGACAGAAAGGCACACGGGCACCTAGCAGGCACCAGCACAGGAGCTGGGGCACCATGGCAGGAGCTCCCAGCCAACTCCTGCCACAGTGTTCCAGCCACATCCACCCCTGTTTTTCCATCCACAGAAAAAAAAAAAAAATTGCACCATTTTCTCTGCCCCCCCCCATCCCCCTTTTCTTTTGAGACAATTTATGGCTTGTAAAACATTTCCTTTTCAGAAAATCTAATTTGCAATGTCCAAAGCAAAGCCCTAGGGCTTGGGGAGGGGGTGGCTCCTTTATTCCTCTGGTCTTCCCTCTCCCCTAGCCTGCTCCATCCCTTCCCTTCCTCCAGACGGGTGGGATGGGGTTAGACCGGGGTTAGACCCTGCTGATGAAGCTGATGCCTGCCTCGATAGTGTTTCCCAGGGCTGGGAGATGCCCTGGCTCCACAGGGTCCTGATTTTATGGGAGTGCTGGGGGGCACAGTGCAGCACTGAGCTGCTCCAGGTGTTGGATAGTGTCCCCCATCCTCAGCCACAGGCATGGGAAGCAGCAGGACTCCCGGGGTTGGGGCCATTGCTCACAGCAGCCCAGCCTTGTGCTCAACATCCCCACTAGCACAACCAAGGGCCAAATCCTGCTCTCCTGGGACTCGGAGGGCAGCTGGACCTCCAAACAGACAACCCTGCTTGGGACCATGCCAGCCCAGCACTCAGCAACCTCACGGGCCAAATCCTGCCTTCCCCAGGCTCACAGAGAGGCTCAAAGAGCTTCTCTCCCAGCTGGATATGGGCACAGGAATTTGGGGTGACCCGTCTGTATTCAGTCTAGGACAAGAACACGCTCAGTGTGAGTGCAAGCCCAGGCAGGGAATGCTGCTGCTGCGTCCTGCGTCCCCAAACTGGGATGTGTTGGAAGCAGCGCTGCAACCCCTCCCAGCCATCGCCGGGGGCGTGACCGTGGGGCGCTGAGCCCAGCCGTGCCAGTCTGTCCCTCCCCGCCACGCTGTGTGTGTCCCAAGCACAGAGGGCTCTATCGGGATATATACCACGTGTGTGCTTAAATCGCTGTCCAGCCGCAGGCAGCTCTGCGTTTGGGGATTGCCGGGGTGCGAATTCCCCGTCCCTGCCCCGACCGTGAGCGGGGGGAGGCCGGGGCTGGCCGCGGGGTGTCGAGGCGGCGGGGGCAGCACAGACCCTTCAGGACGGGAGCGCTGGATGTCAGCATTGAGCCAGTCCCGGAGCCGGCACAAAGCTGCCGGAGCACCTCCTCCGATCGCTTCATGGCAAATAAACGGATTAAACCCCCGGCATCGCTCCTGCGTCCCTGTTTTCCCCATTCCCACGAGTTGCTGCCGGAGGGGGTCTGGGTTGCTGGCCGTGGCCACGGTGCAATCCCGTATTCCCCAGCTCTGCAGCTTGGGTCCCTATGGGGGGACACTCTGCCCTGCCCCCCCAGCACTGGAGTACTGGGGAAAGATTTTATTTCAAGTTTTTATGTGAAGTACCACCAGCATCACTCATTGTCCGAGCCAGCAGTGGGGCAAGCGGCAAGTGTGACACTGGGTCTGCCATTCCACAGGATTGGAAACCACCAGGGTTTTTTTCTGGGTGTTGGAGAAAATCCCCCTCTGCTAAGATGCTAGGACATCCCCTTGGCAGCCGGTCCCCACCACCGGGATTGTCTCCTCCTGGGGGACACAGCCTAGATCTATCCCAGTGCAAGGGCTGCCAGACGTGGTGACCCCCAGTTCTGATCAGAGTCCATCAGCCCCCGACAGACCTCGGCCCCGGATCTGGGCACGCCGAGCCCAGCCTGGCTGTGTCCTGCCAAGCTCTGCCTGGGACACAGCCCTCCCCCTGGTCCCCACGGGCTCATCTCACGGCCAGAGCAGCGAAATGCAGGCCTGGCTCCCGCTGGCATTATAAATAGCCGGGACTCGGGGAGGGAGCTGTGCTGCCTGGGATGGGGGTGCCTGGGCGTGGTGAATCCCAGCGGGTGCTGGTCGGGGGGACTCGCTGGGTGCAGGGCCGGAGGGTGGGAGGGCTCGGTGCTGCCGTGGCGCTGTCCACCCCGGGACGAGCAATGAATTGTGCAGAGAACGCCCGGGGGAGGGACGGGGCTGCGTGTGCGACTGTGTGTGAGTGCGTGTGTGTGAGGGAGACACATTAGACATTTATAGATCACGTGTGAAACTTGATCTCCCCGCAGTGGACTCAGAGGAAAGAAAAAAGATAGAAGTATTGTTTTTAAACAGATTTTTTCCTTTGTTTTTCTTTTTTTTTTTTTTTTTCTTTCTCCCCTCTCCCCTTGCGAGGGCTGGCGATAAAAGGCCGGGGCGGCCAGCGCCGGCTCAGAGGGAGGAAATGCCGAAATCGCCGCGGTTGGACGCGGCGGCGAGCGCCCACTGACCCATCCCGGCCCGGAGCAAGCTGCCAGCGCATCCCCCGCCGTGGCACCCCGGCCCCGCGGGGACCCCCGCGCCATGCGGGCGCTCAGCCTCGGCCTCGTGGCCCTGACCTGTGCCACGACGGCTCTGTGCGCTGCCGGAGCCCAGCGCCGGGCTCTGGAGGGCGGCGGCCGCCGGCGCTACCACCGCGTGCAGCACGGCCACTGCAGCTACACCTTCGTGCTGCCCGAGGCCGACCCTCTGCCCTGCCCCGCCGCCCCCGGGGCTGTCCCCGGCCCGGCCAACGTGCTGCTCCAGCGGGACTCGCCGGCCGGCACCGCCGGGCACGGAGCTGCCCAGCGCCTGCGGCACCTGGAGAGGATCCTGGAGAACAGCACCCAGTGGCTGCTGAAGGTAGGGTGTAGGATGTGGGGTGTGTGGGGGGACAGGCAGCGGGGTGGTGTGGGCAGGGATGTGTGTCCAGCACCCACTCATGCAGCATCCCTGTGGCACAGCTTGGGGATTGGGGCCTGCGCCCGCCTGAGCATCCAGGTCAGCTTTTCTCTCAGGTGTGCAGCTGCCATCAAGCACCGTCTGCATGGAGGGTTCTGCAGGTGCTGCAGCTCGTGGGTGCTGCAGATCACTCACACAGAGCACTTCCCATGGAGGCTGTATTCCCTGTCCAGAGCCATTAGGGCTCCTCATGGTCCTGGCAAAGAGACTGGGAAGGTGTTTGGCCAGTGGTAGGGTGAGGGTCCCAAGGGCAGAGGCCATCAAAATCTCTCCAGCTTCACCATTTTCCCTCCTATAGGGAAAAGCTCCCAGCACTTGGTGAGACTTTGTGTGGGACCCATGGCTCCTGGGTGGCCTGTGGGTGGTAGCAGTGGGGTGCCACACCAGAGGGGCTGTGAACTCACAGGGTTGCCACCCCCAGCCCCCACTGGCTCACCCCATCCCCAAAGCCTGAGGCAGGAAGCAGCATTTCCTTCCTGGAGCCCCCACCAGCTGAGTGCAGCTGCCTGCGTCAGACCCAGGAATAGCTCATCCCAAGGGACACATCCCTGGGGCCCTGAGCCCCACAGCCCATGCCAGGAACACTGGGTACCTGCACTGATAACAGGGGAAGTGGCTTGTCCTCAGCTGTCACTGACCCAGCAGAGCCACACACGTGTCCTGTGGTGTCCCACCAGGCTGCAATGGGACCTGTGTGCCTCTGCACTCCCATTTCCTGGGTGATGTCCCCGTGCTGAGCCCCTGCAGCGCTCAGGGATCAGGATGGGGCCAACACACTGAGTGGGGGTCCCGGGGATGGCCTGTGCCAGCCATGCTGCTTGGGTGGCCACCCTGGCTGTGGGGGACAGTGCAGGCAGCAGGGACGTGCAGGACGTTCTTCCCTGTCCCCTCAGCCATCCTAGAGAACAAATTCCTCAAGGGCTGGGAAAACACTGAACCGTGGCTCTGCTGGAAGCCAGCCCACAGTGTTGCAGAGGGGTCAGCAGGGCCAGTGACAACCTGGCCGGTGGCACTGAATCTCTATCAGTGTGGAACCTGCAGGGTCTGCTGGGTGCACACAAGTCCTGGGGTCCCTGTGCCCTGGGGTCCCTGTGCCATCAGCTGTCTCCCCTGGTGTCCCTGTGCTCTGGTGTCTTTGTGCCCAGGCCTGCTCTTGGGGTGAGGGCAGCCTTTGTATGGCCAAGCAAGGCAGNCCCATCCCATCCCACCCCATCCTGCGGCATGGCTCTCTCCTTTTAGAGGCAGCTTGCAGCTATGTTTTTTGCTGTTGCTCCTTAGCTTCCCAAATTTCAGCAGAGCTGCCCAAGAACGCTTGTTTTGGTCAGACTCCAGCCCTGAACAAACAAACGAGGGCTC
>VWZV01016201.1:49175-70557 GCA_013397155.1 Irena cyanogastra | reverse complement strand
CTGAACAAACAAACGAGGGCTCAAAAGAGGCACTGGGTTCAGGGACAGATCGTAAACAACGCTGCATCCCCGTCTGCTCTGCCCTGGCATGGGGAGCCCTGCAGGGTGCTGAGAAACTGGGAGGTCTCCTGGTACCCAGCAGGTTTCCCCAGGTCCCCTCAGGCATCTCCAGCACTGGCCTCCCCTAGGACCCCCATCCATGGCACTGGGGGCTGGCCCACCCTCCCCACTCAGCACCCCTTGGAGGGGACATGGCGAGCACCCAGCACACAAGGACACTTGGGCTGCTTCTGTCCCAGGAGGAATTAATTTTAGTTCAAACACAAACACTTGGTGGTGCCGCTGGGTCTAGGGGGGCACTTTGGGGGTGGGATGGGGGTCTCCAGTGATGCAGTGGCATTTTGGCAGCCCTGAGGTGCCTGAGGCACAGGGGCTGATGCTGCTCCCCCTGGGATGTGTGCAGCGGTGTGGGGAGCAGGTGAAGGGTTTTCCACCCACCTCAAGGATTCCTGAGCTGGTGCTTGTGAAATGTGTAGAAATGCCAGGGCGGGATAGGAACTGGGGCACAGGGGAGGGATGTGGCTGCAAGAAGGCAGCACAGGATGATCCAGATGTGGGCAATGGAATCTCAGCTGGGGACAGCAAGTGGCTGAGTTTCCTTCTGCTCCACCGTGATGTTTTGGGGTGACCAAAACCACCACAGCTTTTCCCACAGCGGCTCTGCCCTTATGGTAGAGAAATGAGTCTCTGAGACCAGGAGAGCCCAGCTCACATCAGCACCCATGAGATGAAGGAGGGGGGATCCTGGATTCCCTGTCCTTGGCGCAGAGCCTGTCCCACTTGTTTCCCTTATGCCAGACATGCCTGGGGACACTGTGCCCCACTCCAGCTCCCAGGGAGCTGCTGAGGCCAGGATCCAGGGCTCCATTTCCAGGGCTCTCAGCCTTCCATGTGCCAGCTTGACCTTTTGTGTGGGTATGTTCTGCCCTCAGCTCAAAGATATGTTTATTTAAAAAAAAAAAAAACAGCAAGATTGAGAGGGAGAAAAGGCCTCCCCAAGCCCTGTGAAGCAACAAGATTAACGACGTGGTTAAAGGGAAACTCTCCAGCAATCCCTCAGCTTGGGGAAATGTTTTCCAGACGCGGCTTTCCGACCTTTCCCTGCTTCCTCCCTGAGAGCGTGTTCCTGCGAGGGAAAATCCCCAGGGAAACGGGTGCAGGCAGTGCTGGCTGGGATGGTCAGCTCTGGGACCTTCCTGCCCCGACACCCTCCTGCCTCACATGGGTGCTCACAGTGGGGTGATGGTTTTGCCACTGCCTGGTGCAGAGGAGGAGGGAGCAGTGAGATTTCATCATGCCAAACAAGTGCAGAGCCCTGTGCCCTGGCCCGCTGCCAGCCTCACTCCCACGCTCAGTATCCCAGCACTGCTGTCTGCCATGGTGCTGAACATCCTGGTATTCCATGATGCCAAACATCCCAGCACTGCTGCCTGCCATGGTGCTGAACATCCTGGTATTCCATGATGCCAAACATCCCAGCACTGCTGCCTGCTGTGGTGCTGAACATCCTGGTATTCCATGATGCCAAACATCCCAGCACTGCTGCCTGCCTGCCGCAGCACCACTGCATTCCCACCATGGTGCAGAACACCCCAGCACCACTGCCTGCTTTCCACACTGCCCAGAGAGCAGCATCCCAACCCTGTTGATTCTAGTCCACAACCCCACAAGATGCAGGGGGATGTGGGGCTCTGCCTGCACCACCGGGGAGCTCAGGCATGGAGCAGGATCTGGGCATTGCAGGGAAGCAGCATCTGTGGGATGCAGGGAGCAGGATCTGGACATTGCAGGGAAGCAGCATCTGTGGGATGCAGGGAGCAGGATCTGGGCATTGCAGGGAAGCAGCATCTGTGGGATGCAGGGAGCTGGGCAGCCCCCATCCCTCCTGCTCTCAGGGGCTGCTTTCCCAGCGTGGGCGGCAGCGCGGCCCCTTCCGCTCCCTGTGGCCCCTGCCGAGGGACCGTGCCCCCACCGAGGCCATCGCCCTGGGGAGGGGCTCAATGGGAACCTCATGGCGGGGCTGCCAAAAATAGCAAAGCCTTTGGGAAAGGCGGCTCCCCCGCGGGCTGGGAAAGCGGAAGCGCCATCTCAGCTGTGTCCGAGCTGTGTTTGCAGCCAGCTTCTTCCCAGCCCCGAGAACTTCCACGTGGTGGAGCAGCACCGGGTGCCGGACACCCACCTTCCCTGGCTGACAGTGTCCCCTCACCCTCCATATGCCCAGCCCTGGGAAACCACTGGTTGGTGCCGGTGCCAGCCGCTCTCTGCCCGGCTGCTTGGCACAGGCAACCCTAGCTGGGCATCAGCCCCAGCTCGCCAGCACACTTGGGCACACAGAAGCCCATGCCAGGCCCCAGCTGGTACCACAGCCCAGGAATCTTGGCAGCCAGTGCCTGAGGAGCCTCCCCTGCAGCAGCTCAGTTCACTCTGTCCTCTGATAAGATTCTGGGGGCCCTGAGGTGGGTCAAGCCTTGTGGAGACACAGAGCTGTGCCTGGGGGCTGTGCCCAGTGGTGCCAGGCTCAGCTGGGGTGCTGAAACAGGACCCAAAGAGGTGCCCAAATGACCCCCTGCATCCTCACCTCCCTGCACAGCTGGAGAGCTACATCCAGAGCAGCGTGAAGCCGGAGATGGCAGAGCTGCAGCAGACGGCCGTGCAGAACCAGACCGCCACCATGCTGGAGATCGGCAGCTCCCTGCTCAACCGCAGCGCCGAGCAGAGCCGCAAGCTCACCGACGTGGAGGCCCAGGTACGGCACAGTGTCCCCACGTCCCCACCGCCCTGAGACTGCCGTGGGTGGCACGCTTTGTCTGCAGACAAAAGCGATGGCCTGAGGTGACACAGGGTTTAATGCACCAGTGGCGGAGGTACCAGGGCTGTGTGCCAGACACCGGCCAGCCCGGTGACACCACGGGTGTGGTGTGGCTCTGGCTGCTGATGCCAGGACTCCCCTCTGCTCCTGAGGCAGGTGCTGAATCAGACGTGGCGCATCGAGATGCAGCTCCAGGAGAATTCCCTGTCCACCACCAAGCTGGAGAAGCAGCTGCTGCTGCAGACCAATGAGATCCACAAGCTGCAGAACAGAAACAAGTAGGGGCTGGGGCGGCTCAGGGACCCCCACAGCCCTTGGACCCCACAGGGAGGCTAGTCTCTCCCTCATCACACTGCACTTTGAGGGGGCTTGAACCCCTCCAGGTGCTGGCTGTGGTCCCCAGGGGGTCACACAGCCCCTGCACGGCCACTGGGCTTTGGGTTCCCCTGGCTGGGCACGTCCCAGAAGTGAGGGTACAATTCAGGGGGTGCAGCAGGGGATGGGGACAGCAATGGGTCCCTGCAGACACGCTGGGACCGCTCTGGCACCCCATCACCGCTGCATCCCACTCCCAGCATCCTGGAGGTGCGGGTGCTGGAGATGGAAACGAAGCAGCAGGCGGAGCTGGCGGGGGCCCACTCGGAGAAGGAGAAGCTGCAGCGGCTGCTGAGCCGGCAGAGCGGCACCATCGAGGAGATGGAAAAGACGCTGCTGGCTGCCAGTGCCAACACCAGCCTGCTCCAGCGCCAGCAGCTCCAGCTCCTCCAGTCTGTCCAGAGCCTGGTACGACTCGTCTCCCAGGGCAGAGGTGAGCAGGATGTGAGGGCAGAATCCGGGCACTGGGAAAGCTCCTTGTCGTCCCAGGAGCGTGCCAGGGTGCCCCCTGTGGTCTGCTCAGTTTGAGTGACTTCACCTCAAAAATCACAGACTCACTCAATCATAGAATGGTTTGGGTTCGAAGGGATCTTAAAGCTCATCTCATTCCAGCACCTTGCCACGGGCAGGAACACTTTTCACTAGAAAATGATCCACTCATTGCAACCGAGGAGCAGCTTGGGGCCCCAAGGGGAGGGTCCACAGCCTGATGCCATTCCCAGCCATGGCAAACCCCCAGGGGTTAGGCTGGCAGCAGCCCTGGTGGCACAGCTGCCTTGCTCCCCCCTCAGGAGATGGTGCAGAAGATAAAAAAATAATCTGTGAGCACAAAGGCATCCAAAGGAAGAGGGAAGAGCAGCAAAACCAGGCAGGGCTGCAGGCCATCACGATTTCTGCCTTCTCACTGTCCCCTCTGCCACAGCCATGTCACCTGGGCAGGAGCAGCAATTCCAGGACTGTGCCGAGGTACGCCGGGCAGGCATCCATGCCAGTGGCATCTACACCCTGCACATTGCCAACCTCAGCGAGCCCAAAAAGGTGAGCACAGTCCAGAGAGGGCTCCCCTGCCACACCCCGGAGTGTTGCTCACCCAGTGCACACCAGCCCTACACCAGATTCCTGTTGCTTGGCACATCCCAGGGCAGTTTCCCCACCCCATCCAGCCTTGGGGGCTGCACAGGGGTGAAGGCAGCACCCATGGGATGAAAGCAGGGCTAGCACAGCCTTCCAAATGGGGGTATAAATTTGATTTTAAAGGCACCCTGACCTATGAGCACCCAGCCCCTGCCCACGGCCATGGAGGGAGGAGAGACCCCTCAGCCAGGCACTGGGCACAGCACACCCTCACCAGCCCCTCAGTCAGCTCTAGCACCCACAGAGCACCCACAGGGAGCTGCCCAGCCTGGCAGGGATGCAGCTGGCCGCCCACTGCAAGCCACCCCCAGCCTGTCCCTCACTCCCCTTGCAGGCATACTGTGACATGGAGACGGATCGGGGGGGCTGGACCGTCATCCAGCTTCGTGCCAACGGCAGCCTCAGCTTCCAGAGGAGCTGGAGGGAGTACAAGCAGGTGTGTGCCTGACCGGGGAGGGGGACACCCTGGGGCACCCCGGGCACCCTGAACTCCCCCACCCTGCTGCTCCACAGGGCTTCGGGGATGCCTCGGGGGAGTACTGGCTGGGCAATGAGGCCGTGCACCTGCTGACGAGCCGGCTGCCCTACGCCCTGCGGGTCGAGCTGCAGGACTGGGAGGGCGGCCAGGTGTATGCCCACTACGGGAAATTCCAGCTGGGCAGTGAGCGGCAGTTTTACAGGTAGGGGAGAGGCACTGTGGGAGCAGCCGCCCAGCACTCCCCATCTCTGACTGTCCCCAAGCCCTGCGGGCAGCAGTGGCCAGAGGAAAGGGCTGGGTGTGGTGCCCCAGGGAGGTGCAGGATCACCTGGGGCTTCACTGAGTTGTCTTGGTGTAGTTACAGTGCCAGCTGCCAGGCACATTGCTGTGACACTTTTATCTCTCCCTGGGCTCCTGAGAAGTAGATTTTTAATGTATAAATTGCATAAAGGCAGTGGGATTCGCCATCCCAGTGGGAGCAACTTGGGCACTTGCACTGAGGCTGTGTTTGGGCAAGGGAGGGGACACAGCTGTGGCCACCAGGCATTCTCAGGGGTGTTGGGCATCCCCAGGCTGTCCATGTCCAGGAAGGGATGCTGTGCTCCTAATGCTCAGCTTGCCATGACCATGTGCTCCTGGCTGTGGGCAGGAGGGTGGAAAGCAGCTGGGGGCCTTCACTGCTGGGCTGGAGGTGGAACCAGACCCCAGACATCCCCTAGCCATGTATGCACCAAGCTGAGCCCCAGCAGGAGGACTGGAGGAGACTTGGGGGTCCTCTCTGCCTTAGCATACCACAACCTCCACTCTTGGGGGCCAAGGACAGGAGGCCAAGCTGGAACTGCAGGATCTCTGCCCACATCCCTCTGTGCTGTGTTCAGCTCACGGCAGCCCCTGAGCAGTGCTGGGGCTCTGTGACCCCCCGGCAGCCAGCAGTGACAGTGGCTGTGTTCCTGCTGGGCACAGGCTGTCGCTGCAGGACTACAGTGGCACGGCTGGGCAGCAGAGTGGCCTGGCACTGCAGGGCACCCAGTTCAGCACCCGTGACGCCGACAACGACAACTGTCTCTGCAAGTGTGCCCAGATGCTCTCGGGAGGTGAGTGGAGCAGGGGGACGCCCCATGCAGCACCCGTGGGTGCCAGCCTGCGATGCCACCTTCCCGCCCGTGTCCCTTCCCACAGGATGGTGGTTCGATGCCTGTGGCCTCTCCAACCTGAATGGCATCTACTACCCGGCCCGGAACAACATCCGCAAGCTCAACGGCATCCGCTGGCACCACTTCCAGGGGCCCAGCTACTCCCTGAAGGGCACCCGCATGATGATCCGACCCGCCAGCTTCTAACGCGCCTGCGGCCAGTGCCAGCACTGAGAGAGAAGTCCGGGACAAGGGATGGTCGGGGGCAGCTAAGATGCCCCAGCTGCTGCAGGGAGCCTTTGCCATGAGTTATATTTTTTACTCTTGTTTATCCCGTTTTTCAGAAGTCTGCAGTGTCACCACGGCTATGCTGGAGGAACCGTGGGCAGGGATGAAGGGCGCTGCAGGAGCTGGAGCTGCAGGAGCTGGACAGGACAAAGCCAGACCTGCCAGAGTGGGCTCTGGCATATGGAAACCCCCTGATCTCACCTCAGCTTCTCTCCCCAAATTTCTGCTGGGCCTCAGGGTTTGTCTTGGGGACAGGGCTCCAAGACCCACTCCAGTGATGGGGCTCTAAGAACCCTTGGGACCATGTGCATTCAGAGGGACCCCAGACATGATGGGGGCTTTGCCTTTTCACTGGTTTTGGATATTGTAAATCCCCCACCATCCCACTTTCCTGCACGATTAGAGGAGCCTGAGGGCTGGTGGTGTCCCTCCTTCCCCTTTCATCCAGACACAGCCATGCAGAGGGCCACAGGCTATCCCATTCCAAGCATGGCCCAAGCCACTGTCCCCAGGTATGCTCCTCACGGGATGGAGCTGAGTTTCTCCAGCTCTCAGAGAGGATCGGAAGAGCTGGGGGTGTCCTTGGGGACCTTCATGGGGACCAATTCTGGGATGGCCAGTGGCCCAGTTCTGGAAGGCGCTTGCTGGGAGCAGACACTGCACTGGCAGGGGCTGGCAGGGCCCCGGGACTGTCAGGAAGGGGCTGGGGGTCCTGGGTGGGGAGGGGGCTGTGGGTTAAAGGGGCTGGGAGGCGGGAGGTGGTGGGTGCTGGCACCGACACCGGCTGTGCACGCAGCAGCGGGGGGGCTCCTGCTGCCTGCCCTCGTCACTGTCCCGAGGCACCCGCTAATTAATGCTGATTAAAGCACGTGACGTTGTTGGCGCTTCCAGAAGATGCTCATCAGTGGGGAATAATTAAAAAATGGAAAACACGGGGGGCGGTGCTGCCGGTTTTCCTTCTGTCCTGGCTGCCTGCCTGCACCTCCTGCCTGCACATGGGGCACCCACGGGGAATCTCAGCGCAGAGGGTGAGGGTGATGGACATTTCCCCGGCTGTCCCTCCTCCCTGGAAATAACTGATGGCCTCAGCTGCGCTCCCCACGAAACCGGAGCCACAGGGAAGCAGCTGCCAGGGAAAGTGATAGGGAGCGTGGGGCTGTCCTGCTGTCCCCAGCGGGGACATGCAACCGGGGGGGCATTCTGGGGGGGACACGTGTGTCTGAACATGTCTGTACTGGGTTTTCACACTGGCAGTGCCATGGGTGGGGATCAGATGGAGAGCCCTGGTTCAGGAACAAGGCTGCTGTGTGTGCATCTGTGTGTGCACGTCAAAATCCTGCTCACAAACACGTGTGCACATGGACACACAGACACGCACACGTCCTGCACACATCAGCACGCAGGGCTTTGGAAGGCCATGTCAGGTTCCATTCATGAGGGCATGGGACATCAGAGCCACACCAAGGACTGGCAGCACCTGAGGGACGTGTGACTGCTCAGCCCTTGCCTGGCTGGGGACTGGTGGGACCCCTCTTCTCCTTAGCAATAGCAACAAATTTAGACCAAGCCCTGGGACACACCAGGCTGAGGAATCCGGCAGCACAGCCGGTCCCAGCCACCAGTGAGGATCTGATTCCCTCAGAGATTTCCCCAAGGGCAAAGCCTGTCCCCAAGCGAGTGGCCAGGGTCCCCGTCACCCTCTGGTTTCCGGGGTGTTTTCCTTGGGGAGGCACCCAGTGCCCCACGTGCCATCATTAAGGATCCCCTGGGTGTGTGTGTCCTCCCCAGAGCACTCCATCAGCCTGACTCACAGCCAGATGCCATCCCCGTGTCCTGTCACCACGTCCTGACACCACATCCTGCCCTCCACATTCCTGGCAGCTGGACCTGACAATACCCCAGCAGGAGTCAGATGGATCCTGCACCCTAAGCACGGGAATCTGTGTGGACACACAACAGCACAGGAATCAAGCTGGGGTGGTAAATTCTTCTTTATTACAGCTTTTTGGGGACCCCAAGCACTGGATGGAAGCCCCAGTCAAGGGGCCTGTGGTGCTGCCTTGGCCAACAGCTGCCGAGGGGCTGCCACTGAAGGGAGGCAGCGGCAGGCCCAGGGTTCAGGTAGGGTCCCTGGGTGCAGGTACTTGCTGGTGGCTTTGAGGTCACCTTTCCCAGCAGACACCTGCCTGCATGGGACACATCAGGAGCACGGGGACCGCAGGGCACAGGTGGCACCTGAGGTGCTGGGAGAGCTGTGGTGCCGTGCGAGGCTGCCCCGGGAGAACACACGGGCGCTTTTCATCTTCAAAGCACTCCCTGCACCAAGTTTCATCCCAGCCCACCTGGGAGGTCTCTGCTATTGCCGCCCCCATCTCCCAGCTCTGGAGAGCCGGGACCTGGCCAAGCTTTGCAGGAGCGAGGGAAGGAGACAGGGGAGGGTGCGTGGCACAGAGGGGAATCCCAGCAGCCGGGGCTCTGCCGGGGCCTGCCAGACTCAACCGCCGCCCTGCCGTGCCCGCCGGGCCCCGCGCTGGCACACCGCAGCCTGGAACCCCTGATTCCCTTCCAGCACCACAGCCCTGCAGAGCTACAGGCACCCCAAGAGTCCCTGTCCCACCCCAACCTCCACTGCCCCAAGAGACAACACACAGCCTCCAAAACACAGGCATTTAATAAAACTGGCTGCATTGTAATTGTTATTATTTACAGATGAAACATAAGGAAAAGAGTAGAAAAGAGGAACTTTTGTCTTCATAAATACCAGGCCAGCATGGTGGGGGCTTCTTGCCCACTGGCAGCCGGGGAGGGGAGCATAGGCACCCAAAGACACTCACACACACAGACACACAGCCCTGGGCAGCTTGAAGCAGGGGATCAGGTTTCCCCCTCATCCCTCAAAGCACCAGGCTTTTCTTCAGCAGATAGGATGGGACCACCAGGATGTGGCCACCACCCCAGGCAGTGAGACCCCTTCCGTGGAGGCTGCAAGGGGGCAGGTCCTTCACCGATGCAGTGTCCCTGCTCCGTGCAGGGGGGAACCAGCCCCTTGCACTCCACCCCGGGGTGCTGGTGAGGAGCAGGACAGGCAGGAGCTGCCAGCAGTGCAGGCAGGGCAGCCGTACACGAGGCCCTGTGGGTGTTGAGGACCAGCCACACACCCAAGGACACGTGTCCTCTGCCTTCCCACGGGCTTGCAGGGACCTGGGTCTCCGGTGCTGGCACGGGGGTCTGACAATGGATCCCTGGCCACATAAGGCCAGTGATGCTGTGGCACAGCAGGGCTGAGTTCAAGGGTCCTGTCACCGCCAAGAGGTCCCTGCTCTTCCCAGGGCACAGCCTGTGCTTTGTCCCCATCCAGCATTGCCCGCTTATGACCAACCCATCCCCGGTGCCAGCCACGGCACTGCTACACATCGGAGACCTGCTGGGGCTCCCTGGCCTGGCGCAGCCCGTAGAGCCACTTGATGACACGGGCGTTGCGCTCGACGATGGAGATGCCGTAGGGCACGCGCTCCGCCGGCCGCCCCTCCGGCGTGGCAGCGCTGGGCGGCGAGCGGCCGCCCTCCGAGCTGGCCGTGCTCACGCTGTGGAACTTGAGGGACACGATGTCAGAGCTGGCGCGGGCGAAGCGCTCAGCCCCCATGTCCTGCATCTCCTCGGGGTCAAGGCCGCAGTAGTTGAAGAAGCGCTCCAGGTCGGCGGTGGCCCGCGAGAGCCGATCGCTCAGGTCCGACTTGGAGCGGTGCAGCAGCGGCTGCCGGCGGGCGCTCTCGGGGCGGGCGGGTGAGCTCCGCGACGGGGTCACAGGCAGCCCACCTGGGATGGGGGATGCAGGCAGCGGTGCCACTGGGCTCCGCGGAGCTCCACAGGGACGGACGTCCACCCTCCGCACGGCCACACTGCCGGGTGCCTTGGTGGTGGCCGGGCTCTCCGGTGGCTTGACAGCCCCCTCCACCGCTGGCGCTTCCGCCCGCCACCTGCACTCCCTGCCCAGCGGGCTCTCCGTCTTAGGGAAGGGGCTGTCACAGAGGTTGATGAGGTTGTTGAGGATCTCCAGGTCAAGGGAGGTCTTCGGGCTGGCAGCATCGGCGCGGCGCGGCCCCGGGGGTGCCCTGCGGCTGGGGGTGAGCACAGCCCGGCGCACCCCGGGGGTGAAGAGGGGCTGCTTGAGCAGCAGTGGCTTCACCGGCTCCTGCTTGGTGCTGGCGACCTTCTGGCTCTTCACGTACTTGGCCTTGTCGGCCTCCAACCTCTCCACTGCGCTGGGTTTCCCGACCCCCGGCTCGGCGTGCCGGCGGAAATACGCGGGCCCTTTGCGGAGGATACGGACGGGCATGGCCGAGGTGAAAGGCGCCGTCACCGTCACCCCCTTCATGGTGTCACCGGCTTGCAGCGCCTCGACGGGCATCCTCCGTGCCGGCACCGGGACACGGGTGAGCGGCCGCCACGGGCGGCGAGGGGCTCAGGTACCGTCGGCTGCGAAGAGGGGCCGGAGTGAGAGCGGGGCCGGAGTGAGAGCGGCGGCGATGCTGCCCCTGCCCGCGCCCCGGCCCCGCGGCAGACAAAGGCAGCCCGGGCTGTGCCGTACCGCACTCGCTGCGCCCCCGGCTCCGGGCTGCCTATTTGAAGGCGGTCACCACGCCTCCGCCGCCGCCGAGCCTCCCCGACAAGTGCCCCGGCCAATCCGCGCCGCACGCCTGCTTCAAACCGCACCGGGGCCAATGGCGCCGGCGGGGAGGGCGCCCCGGTCCCAGCGAGGGGCACCCTGGGGAGAGAGTGGGGGCGGAGAGAGCCAAGCACCCCTCACTGATGCTCTGCCCAAGTCGCAGGTGCCGGGGGTGCATTGCATGTGCCCATCGTCCATGCTCAGGGGTGCACCGCCCACATCCAGGGGGCATTTCCTTCCCCCAGGCGTGCATCACCCACTCCCAGGGGAGCACTGATTGCTCCCGGGGGTGCCTCATCTACTTCCTTGCTTCACCCACGCCCAGGGGTGCTGCCTGCTCCCAGGCGTGCATCCCCCATGCCCAGGGTTCTATCACCCACCACCCTGCCGGGCTGGTGGATTCGGTGCTCCACTCCCTCTGCTGTTCCCCTAGCTCTCAGCCCTCTCGCAAGCTCCGGGGCTGCTCCCAGGCTCCCTGCTCTCATCCTGGAGCTCCTTGGAAAGTACGAGGAGTACACGGGGGTTTCCACTCGTGCTTCCCCGGCCGAGGTGCGCTCGGGGCAGCGTGAGGCCCTGCGCACCCCGTGTCCTTGGGTCCCTGCCAACCCCAACAAGCGCAGCCGCCACAACGGTCGCGCAGAGGCACCAGCACGCCCACAGCGAAAAGGGGAGGGGAGAGCACCCAAACCAGCCCTACACCCTTCTGCAGCCCCCTGACCAGAGGTGGACACACCCGGAGTAACCCCAATACCCAGAAGGGCTCAGCAGTGGCAGGGCACACAGGAGCATAGGTGGGTCAGACCCCCTCCCCCAACCCCTTTCCCAAGCTGCTCTGAGATCCCTCCTGAGGGTCCCGATTTGGGGCACTGATGAGCCCGAGGATGTGACAGCAAGCCCCAGCACTCACCAGGTGCAGTGGTGGGCAGGGCGGGGCCGGTGTGCGTGGCCTCACTCGCTCCCGTGGCAGCCCCGAGCAGGCAGCTGCCACCGTCACCCGCTCACCTGCGTGTACAAACTTCCTGGGAGCAGCCCAGCGCCTGTCCCAGCACTGACCGCCGGAGGCAGGAGCCAGCCCTAGCACCCACAGCCCCGCCGAGCCGTGGCTGAGCCACAGCTGAGCCGTGTCTGCACCCCCTACCAGCCCACGGGTGCCAGATTCCCCAGAATCTGGACCCCAGCGGGATCCCTGCACAGCACAGGCACATCCCCCTGACACGCTGTGACAGACGAGTGGCCATGGGGGAGGCTCTCTGCCTCTCTCCCTGTCTTCGTCCCCTGCCTGGGGGGACATGCTGCCTCCTGACCTGGAAAATGTCTGCAGGGGGGCTGCCAGGCGTGGCGACAGCTGGGAGCGGTCCCAGCACCGGCACAGATCCTCCTGCCTCCTCCCCGGGGCGGCTTTCTGCACCCCTCTGCCCGACCCCTCCTGTCCAGTGCTGCCCAGCCCCGGTGCCAGTGGCCAGCTTCACTACCCTTGTACCTGTGCCCACCACAGGGAGGGCTCCCCGGATCAGCACAGGGGTGCAAAAGTGTCCCCCAGGCAAGGCAAAGCAGGAAAATGTCCCCATGTCAGGCACTGGAGCTCAGCCTTGTACTCAGCCAAGGCACAGGGGAGATGGCTGCGAAGTGCAGGGACAAGGACACGGGAGCCCCAGCACAGCCGCCAGTGGCCGGCCTGGGGTCCCCTCCCCAGCACGGACAGCCCGGCCGGGCACAACCTGCTGCTCCACATTCCTGCGGTGCTGAGCCACTGCGCTGGCACGGCCACACCGAGCTGGGCTGCACCGAGCCAAGCTGAGCGAGCGGCGAGCGGAGCCGCCCTTCGAACAGCCCCAAAAACACGGCAACATAATCCCATGCCCCAAAGCCAGCCGGGGTGCGGGGATCTGAGCTCTGGGCATTGCCCAATGTGGCCCCAGCTCCTCTCCCTCCTGGGGCGGGCAATCCAGCCAGGCTCACATGGTCACCTCCTGCCTGGAGGAGCTGCTTCAGACGTGCACGGTTGTGACCCCTTCACCGGCTCAGCCAGCCCCATTCTGCTGGCACGGGACCAGCACGGGACCAGCACCACCTCTGCCACCCACCTGGATTGGCCCTGCAGCGTGGGAGCCTCCTCGGCACGGATCAGCTGCCACACTTCTTCACCCTGCCCTCTCTCCGAGGATGTCCGGATGGTGTCCCGATGTCCCCAAGCCTCCTGCTCCCCAGCCACGTCCTCCCCGTGTCCCCACGTGATGGCGGCTGGAGGGTGCTGGAGCGGTTCTGCATGCGGCGGCTGCCGCTGAGTCAGCGCCGAGCGAGGACGCCCTCCGAGGCAACTCAGCGCTCACATGGGATCGAAACCACGGGGCATTCCTCCATGCCAGGCTGCGTCACACAGCGTGCCGGTGCCCGGTGACGTCCCAGATGCCGGTTCAGCCCGCGGTGCCGGCTGGGCAGCCTGGATATACAAAACGGCCCGAGGTGCTCACAGTGACAAATCCAAAACACTTCTGGATGTCACTGCTCGCTGTGGGCAGAGGGTCCTGGTGCTGAGTTAGGGCTTCAGGGACACAGGGGAAATTCCCAGCCTTCCTGTGGCCACCCAGATTCCCTCATATCACTGGTATGGCCAGTTGGCAGGGCCTGCTCTGATTTGGAAAGCTCATCTTGTTTCCCCACTCACCCAGCAGCAATAAACTCCAAAACATAGGAAAATAAACTGGGTAGTAGGAAGAGAGGTGACAGACTGGAACAGGGTCACCAAGCCTGCAGCCACCTGGACCTGCTGGCGTGAACCCAGCCCCAGAGTGGCTCCTGCCCCATGGTACAGGCATCTCCGTTCAGCTCTGCACAGAGGGAACGGGCATTTGGCTCATGCTGTGGAGCTCAGTTACAGCCCTGCCTTGTCCAAACGGCTCCTGGAGCAGGGCAAGGAGCTGGTGGAGGGAGAAGGCCCAAGGGAAGCACACAGTCTGGAGCCAGAGGGCTGCCCTGAGCCCAGATTCACACAACGGGCTCAGCTAGAACATCTCAGTTGGTAGGCGAGGGCAGAGCCCGAGGCTGCGTCCCCCCACAGTTGCGAGGCTGTGCGGGTGCAGGCAGGAGGCTGCAGGAGCTGCTCAGGCACGTCTGGCCCGTTGGAGCGGGGCGTTGGATCCAGGCAGCGCCCCGAGCCTCGCCCTCCCCGGGAGCAGCCCGGGACATGCCCCGGGAGGGCAGCCTCCTGCAGGAATGCTCCCCAGCACCCGGCGCAGGGTCCCCACCGCTGCCCCAGGAGCACGTGGAGGGGGTTTGTGAACAGAGGGACAACGAGGCGCTGGCAGTGCCTTTGCTCTCACCTTCTACAGACACCCTCGTGCCGCTGCCAGGACCACCTGGATGCTAAATTAAGCTGCAGAGGAGCAGAAAACACACTCAGCAGCCAATTCCCCCCCTGGAAGTGCTGGGTGGAGGCAGCTACGGGTGCCTGGCAACGCCTGCCAAGCTGCAGGGCTGGGGCTCGGCAGTGTGGGCACCCCCATGCAGAGGCACCCCCAGAGCTGAGAGGTCCCCAACCCCTTCGTCTTGGATGTTAACTCCCTGTGTTTTATTCCAGCCCGTTGCCATGCCCCGACCCAGGATAAGCGACCACCTGCTCATGCCTCAGTTTCCCCAGCAAGAGCACTACAGAGCTGCTCCAGAAGGAACATGGGGACAGAATGGGGAGGCACCCGCTGCACCCCATTCCCTGTGGGCAGAGGGAATGATGCTGCCTGCACCCGGATGTTCACGCTCAGTCTCTGCTCAGGGATCCCGGAGCCAAGGAGGTGACAGATGGGGACATGCTGGGCACGAGGCCTTTGTCTGGCTGGTGGTGGCGGCGGCATAGACCCGCAGATGGTGGCTGCCGTGGGGCCGTGGCCACAGCCCATGGCCAGGCAAGCTCTGGGCCCTGGGGATGCGGCCCTTTTGTTGGGGTCTCACCTCCGGCAGCGGCCCCTTCTCTGCTGCCCCCACCAGCCTTTCCACTTTCAACTTGACCTGCTCCTTTCACATGGAAATGGAATGCAAATAGGGCTGGAGCTGCCGGGGTCCAGGCTGAGACCGGCCAGCAGGTCCCCAAGTCTGGGGGTCACACCCTCTCAAATTGGGTGGCCAGTAGTCCCTGGAGTGAGGGGGTCTCCTTGTCTCCCAGCAATGGAGCAGCAGCTACCCTCTGCCCAGGCAGACCATCCCCACTGCTCACACATGGGAGAAGATATTAGGGGATGGATCTCACAAGGACTGAGCTCAAGGACAGAAAAGCCCTGCTTTTCTGGGCTGCCGATCTTTCCATGCCCTCCTGCCACCCTGTCACCCCCATGGCATGGGCGGTGTGCCTACCCTGGCGATCCCCACTGCACCCCCAGGCTTGCAGTTGGGATGGGCTCCCCAGCCCTGGCTGGGTGAGGAGGGGGCTTCCTGGAGGAATGGTCATCACAGCCCAGCGAAGTCCCGCAGGCAGGGACCACTCGGCTACCAAATGTTGCCATCTGCTGCGGGGCCTTCGCTCGCATCTGCCGGGGGTGCAGAGGGGCGAGGGGCCGGGAGTTCAGCTGCGGGGCGGGCAGGGGGCGGAGAAGGCACAGGCAGGGCAGGCAGCACGCGTCGGGTGGATTTGGGTGAGTAGCATGAAAGGGCAACACGGGGGTCCCGCACCCAGCACCCATCGAACTGCCTCTGCCCCGTAGCCATTCTCCCGTGGGAAGGGTCTCACTGCCGGCTGAGCCGCCTCTTTGTGCCGACAAATTAAACACGGGACAATTGCCGTCCCCTCCCTGTCCCCATACCCATGGACACACAATGACCTCAGCTGCCCCGCGGCCACTCCAAGCCCCCTGCGCCTGGTTTCCCCAGCACCTTGCACCTGATCCTCACCTTCCAGGTCCTCTGGAGTCCTGTACTGGCTTGACTGGGATAGAGGGAATTCTGCCCAGAGGAGCCAGTGCCAGTTTTGGAGCTGTGCTGAAAGCAGTGCTGATAACCCAGGAGTATCTGATCTTGCCTGAGCCATGCTTACAGAGCCCCAAGGAATTTTCTGCTCCTCCCGCTGCCCCCCCAGCGAGTGAGAGCGCTGGGGGTGCATAGAAATTGGGAGGGGACGCGGATGGGACAGCTGTGCCCCTCCCCCCACCCCCCACCACGGAATACCCCGGACTATAGGACATCATTGCTTTTCCTATTAAGCTGATCCATCAGTTTAGTCCTTTTTACCATTTTATCTTTTCCCATTTTGTACCCCATCCCACCGGGGGTGTGTGTGTGTGAGTGAGCAGCTGAAGGGGGCTGAGCTGACTGCTGGGATTAAATCACAGCAGTACCTCAAACTGTGACCATCCCCCTGCCACTGTCACCCAGTGTCCCTGCAGCCCCGGGGACGAGAGACACCCTCGTACCCACTACACCCAACGGTCCTGGCTCCCAGGAGGGAGCAAACTGCAAACTGCAGTCCCCCGGAGGGACAGGGACAGGTCCGGGCACTGCAGACAGGTAGGGCAGGGAAGCAGGCAGGGAAGCAGACGGGAGAAGGCAGCCCCAGGTTTTGCAGGGCTGCAGCCCGCTCTCCCAGCGACACCCGGTGGGTGCTGGGGGAAGAGCTGCCATGAGGCATCCTGGGGCGGTGGGTCCTGGGATGGGAGGGGGGGGTTGCTGCTGGGGGTGACCAGGGGTCTGTCTCCTCACCCGTGTCACCTCCCGACCGGTGCAAGTGGCTCATCCGCTGGCTCACGGCTTGGTCCCCGCAGCGTCCCGAGGTGGGACAGCTGCCACATTCGGAGGATCCCCAGCGCCCCATGCCAGCCCGTGACCCCGCAGAGATCCTGATGGGGACAGGAACCGTCATCGGGTGACACTTGAACCGACAAGAAGAGTCTGTGATAGGTGGGACGCGGTTCAGGCGGGGACAAGGACAAAGTTCAGGACACCGCCAAGAATAATAACCCCCCTGAGCTGGGGATTCTGCCAGCTGGGACTAAGACGAAGAGCAGAGCAGGGCCAGGCTGCCACCGGTCCGCATCCGGAGGTGGTGACGCGCCCGCCTCACGTCACTGCTCGGGCGGCCAGGACTGGCTCCCGCCCGCGTGGTGCTGCCGGTTCCCCAAAGCGCAGTGAGTTACCCTTGGGAGATTGCCGAGGGACCGGTCAGACCGGAGCCCGTTTCCTTCCTGGCTGCTGCCGCAGCCCCGGTGCCTCCCCGCGGGGCCGGGGCCATGGGTGTGTCGTTGCGCCCGCTGGGCTCAGCCCCGTGAGACGTGAGTTTCCTCTGGCGGCCTCAACGCCCCGGGAGAGGGCTGGAGACGGCTCTGCGGGACCGCGGGGACATGGAGCGCGGGGACGTGGGACGTGAGAGTTCTGCCCACGAGCGGGATGGGAGTGGGCAAGGGATGTGTCCGGAGCTCAGCTGACTCAGCTGACTGGTACGAGCAGAGGCTGGGCTGCAGGTTGGGCGGCCGGGGCCTGTCGCCCGCGGCCACCGGAGCGTGTCGGGATCGCTCGGGTCCTGACCGGGAGGGGACGGGCGCCGCGTCGTCCTGCCCTGCAGATGCAGTGGGAGGTACGAGGCGTCCATTCCCAGCAGAGCAGCTGCCCGGGCCGCTCAGCCCTCAGGTGAGAGCCCTCCTCACGCTGCACCCGGCTGTGCCGAGCCCTTCCAGGCTGCACGGAGCTGCAACGTGAGCTGGCATAGGTTCAATGCCCTCCTGGGTACTGCGCCTGCTGCTGCCAAGCCCCAGCCCTCCGGGATGAGACCAGCTGAAGCTCGTCAGGATCCACACCCAGGGCAGGAGGACACCGTGTCATCACTTGAAGGAGGCAGAGGGGTCCACGGGGCCTGCAGAGGGCAAAGTGAGGCTGGGCTGGGCTCTGCATCCCACACCCCCGCAGCACGTAGGAGGGAAGGTGTTCTGCCAATACTGGCAGTGGTCATGGGAGGACAGCGCCAGGATCTGGAAGGGTCAGAGTCTCACTCATCACTCATCAAAGTCTCTCCCCACAGCACAGCAGCATCACTCCCGGGCCCGGGCACCCAGCCCTGAGCTATGGCACTGCTCACCCACCTTCTGGCCTGTGCCTTCGGCATGGGCTCCTGGGTGGCCATCAACGGGCTGTGGGTGGAGCTGCCACTGTTGGTGACGGTGCTGCCGGAGCAGTGGTACCTGCCCTCCTACATCACCATCATCATCCAGATGGCCAACGTGGGACCGCTCTTCGTCACCCTCATGAACCGCTTTCGGCCTGGCTTGCTGAAGGAGGTGGCTGTTATCTATGTGATCGTGTCCGTGGGTGTCCTGGCCTGCTTGCTCCTGGCTTTCCTCTGGAATCACACATCCCTCATTGCTGGGACGTCCCACAGCATCCCCTTCCTAATCCTTACCTTCTTCTTGGCCCTGGTGGACTGCACCTCCTCTGTCACCTTCCTGCCCTTCATGATGCAGCTGCAGCCCCAGTACACGAGCACCTTCTTCATAGGTGAAGGGCTAAGTGGGCTGATCCCTTCTCTCATTGCCCTGGGCCAAGGCTCTGGTATCTCCAGCTGCACCAATGTCAGCTACGAGGTCAACATCACCACTGGCAATGAGACCACGGAGAGCACCATCTTGAAGCTGGAGACCACTTACCTCCCACCCAACTTCTCCACCCTCATCTTTTTCCTGCTCATGACTGCAATGATGCTGACCTGCTTGCTGGCCTTCTTCTTCCTCACCCAGCAGCCCAAGGTGTGGGAGCTCTCTCAGCAGCATCTCTTTCCCAGCAACATTGTGCTGAACTCATTTGACCAGATCCTTGACGAGGGAGCAGACTCACAGCTGAGCAGAGGCTGCTCATGGCCAAAGGATCCCAAGGGACCTGGGGACATCCTGCCACAGAAGGTCTCCTACTCCCTAACCCAGCTCACCCTCATCTACCTCCTTGTCGGCTGGGTGAGCGCCCTGACGAACGGGGTCCTGCCATCCGTGCAGTCCTACTCCTGCCTGCCCTACGGACACACCACCTACCACCTGGCAGCCACGCTCAGCTCCATGGCCAACCCCCTCGCCTGCATCGTGGCCATGTTCCTGCCCAGCAGGTGAGTTGCAGGGCCCTGGGGGTTGCAGCAGGGTTCACACCAGGGACTTCTGCCCCAAGAGTGGCCCCTACTTTGCAAGGGTTGGGGGTGTAGGCACTGGGTGGGAGAGGGCCTGTGGGGTGCCCATGCCCTGGCAGCACAGACACCCCAGGAAAGGAGGATGGAGTCAGCATGGAGCCGGAATGTGCTGCGTGTCTGTGCTGCTCACCAGGGAAAGGTAGCGTTCTCCAGTGACACTCACATGTCCCTTGCAGGTCCCTGACCCTGATGGTCATCCTCACTGTGGCAGGGACAGGCTTTGGTGCCTACAACATGGCCATCGCAGTGATGAGTCCCTGCCCACTCCTCCAGCAGTCCCAGTGGGGCGATGCCATCATCGTAAGTCACTGTGTCCCTCTCACTCAGGGAGGTCTTTGATGCCACACCTGGACCTGACCTCACCACGATGTCCCCACAGTGGAGAACCCCTGGCACTGACCACTTTTCCACCTGTGCCACCAGGTCCTCTCCTGGGTGCTGTTCACGGGGACGCTCTCCTACATGAAGGTGATGGCCGGGGTGATCCTGCGGAGCCGCAGCCGCAGCGCGCTGGTGTGGTACGGGGTGCTGGAGCAGCTGGGCTCCCTCCTCGGGGCACTGCTCATGTTCCCCCTTGTCAACGTCTACGGCTTTTTCAAATCTGCTGACTACTGCAGCCTGCAGTGCCCAGCATGAGTGGGGTGGACACCCCAGGACCACTGCTCTTGCCAGCATGAACTCCCAAAATGAGTGAGGCTGGCTGGCTGGCTGGGAAGCAGCGCTGGGACCGGGACGGCCGCAGGCACAGCTCCGTGATGGGCTCTGCCAGGGAGCAGCACCTCCAGGGCTTTGTCCCAAGCCTGGGCACAGGGTGTTCCTATCATGTGAAAGCAATAGAAGTTGTTTTACTCAGCCCTCTGCCTCCCTGCTGCCCTCAGCCCCGGTGTTGAGGGGGTTGTCTGTGCCTCCCACCTGGGTACCTCTCAAGTGGGGCCATGTCCAGTCCCTTCCCATGGGGGGTCCGGCACCATTTGGCATCGTGCCCTAAAGCCCCCCCTGGACTCTGTGGGTGGGCACAGCCCCAGCTGCACCCAGCAGCACCAGTGACGTTCCTGGCCCTGTGCTGTGGCAGCTGCCCCCAGACAGGGGGTTTGCAGCCAGCTAGGGGGAGTGGGGACAAAGACGGCCGTGGGGAGGGGGATGGTGGGGGAACATGGAACATTCACAAGGCCCCCAAGAGCAGCTGGGGAAACTGAGGCGCAGTGGGACTGGAGCGACATGTGTGCTGTTTGCCATCCTCTGCTGTGGTCCCATCCATGCTTTCTGTTCCCTCCTCATAGCCCTGTGCCCCCGTGCACCCCATTTCAGCCCCGCTGCACCTTGAGATGGGCAGAGCTGGGGAAGGGCCGCAGCAGAGCCTCGCACCAGAGCAGTGGAGGCAGAGGGCCCATGGCAGGGGTGGCACAGCACCAGTGCCAGGGTTGGCCCACCTGGTACCTGTGCCCCAGCCATGCCAGCCAAGGCAGGGACCGTGTGGACACTGAGGCATGGCAGGCCACAAGAGGTCAGGGCAACGGCAGCCCCGGGATGGGACAGGACCCGTGCCCCGCACGCGCCTGCGCCCCTTCCCTGGGGCATGAGGCAGCCGGGCCTTTGTCCCCAGCCCTTTGTCTGGCATCTGCTCCCTGCGCCGGCGGCAGCACCAGACCACGGATTGGAGCCACTTCGGGGCTCCGGCTGCGACCCGGACGCCTCTGGGAAGAACGAGATTGGAATACCTAATGGCCAGCAGCCCCCCAAGCTGGCAGTGGTGGGGGTCCTGCAGCTGAGGCAGCAGAGAGGGCAGGAGTGAGGGCTCTGCCTCCTGGCACTAGTGGGCATCCTGTGGCAGATCCTGGCTGACTCGCAGCCTGTGTCCAGGATCCATGGAGGATGGGGGAGCTGAGGATCAGTGAGAGATGTGGGGACACCACGGGGCAGCTTGTCTCATTCCAGTAGCAGGATATGTCCCTTGTGGGTAGACTGGGAGCTGGAGTAGGGACCTGACCTCTCTCCTCCTGCCCCCCAAGAGGATGATCCTGCCCTTGGGAGCCTCCAAAACCCCTCACCCACAGTACCCCCGCAGCCCCCTCCCTCTTGTCGGGGAAACAATTGCCTCCGATGGGAATTATTTCCATACAGCTGCTCAGGAAGGCACAAACCCGGTGGAGGAAGGCTGAGCCTTTCTTCTGGCGCTGCTCCCCCTCCCCACGGTGGCGGGGGCAGGTTTGGGGGGGGCCCAGGCGCTGCCGTCAGCGCTATCAGCTCGGCAGGGCTGGCTGCGGTTATTACCATACATTATCGCAGTCCCCTGCCT
>VWZV01016201.1:25053-47102 GCA_013397155.1 Irena cyanogastra | reverse complement strand
CGGCGGGCGAGGGGTGCGGGGTGGGGTCTGTCATTCCTCGTCGTCGTCTTGTCCCCGGCTCCGGGGCCACCGGCCGCTGCCGAAGTTGGTCTTTGGGGAAACATCCCCTGCGTGACAGCGTCAGCCCCGTGGGCAGCCCCGAGTGCCCCCCGCCCATGGGACACCGAGGTGGGCTCCTTCCCACGACAAGTTGGGGGGGTAAGAAGCAGCCGGTCTGCGGGGGCGGCGGGGGGCGGCGGGGGGCGGCAGCCTCGCCGTGCCGGAGGGTTTCATTGTTCGCAGCGGTGCCCCGAGCCCCCCTGGGAGCGCTGGGGGAGCCGATGCCGTCCGGGGCACGGGGAGCAGGGAGGGAGACTAAGGGGTACCCTCAGCAGCGGGAGAGGTGCAAAAAGGCTGGACTGGGGGTGGCCGTGGTCTTTGGAATCCCGTCCTGCGAGGGAACACTGGGGTGGGCTCGGAGTTCTCTGGGCTTGGCACAGCCCCCCAACGGGGCAGCCCAGGCACCTGCCCAGAAAGAGGGGCTGGCAGTGGGTCGAGGGGTCCGTTGCATAGGCTGGGGAGTCCTGGCTGCTCGTGGGTTGGGAAACGGAGCTGGATGCGGGAATGGGCCTGATCCACACACAAGCTGACATCGCCGAGCCGCTGCGGCGCTTGTCCCCCCTTTTCTGGTGCTCCCCAGCCCTTGGTGGGCTTTCCCTGCCAGGGACCGGGGTGCGAAGCCTGTCTAGCTTGGGGGTCCTCTGCTCCCCCCATCAACCAGGAGCTGGTGGGGGAGGGATGTGCTGCAGCTGGGCAGAAGCTGCCGACGCTGCTCTCCTGGAAATAACCTTGCTGCATGCTCGGAGGCAGCGTGAGAAATTGCTGAGCAGAGCGCTTTCTGCACAGCCCGCGCTGTCAGCACGGCACGGGGGACGGGGGGGCCCGGCTCTGCCCCTGCCCCACAGCCCCCTCCCCACAGCAGGCACCCCTGGCCACCACGGGACAAACGGCCGCAGTTGCTTGCCGAGGGGTCCCGTGGGTGCTGCCAGAGGGTGTGTGGATTTCGGGGATGTTCGGCTGCAGCTGTGGTGGGATGTCCCTGCTGCCCTAGGGTGTGCATGGGTCAGCCCTTCTATGCACTGACCCCAGGCCCCCCATAGCCCCTCTGTCACTACCAGTGGGGATGAGGCCTCTGAAGCAGCTTGCAAGGACCAGTGTGCACAAGGCAAGGGATTGCTGGGGCCAATTTGGGGGTCTTGGGGTGCCAGTACATCCCCAGGATTGCTGGCCTCATGGGAAGGGGGCTGCACTGCTGCTCCTGCGGTGACCTTTGTGTCACAGCACAGAGGAACTGGGATGCCAGCACAGCACCCATTCTGACACAGGTTGGGAGACCCACATAGGAAGCAGAGTCATGAGCAGACTTGCACCAATGTCACATGTATGTGACGCCAGTGGAGTGGTACCCGAGCCTGGCTCCACATCTGGGAGGCTGTGGGTCGCTCAATTTGGCAGGAGGCCAGGGACCTGGTGCTGCTGTCCTCCTGGTGCTGTCCCATCTCCAGGGAATAGGCCCTGCGGAGACAGCAGAGAGGTGGGGGGCTTTCCCAGCCCCTTTGCTGAGGAAGGGGAACCTGGAGCAGCCTCATCCCCTCATCCCGGCTCTCCATGGAGCATAGCTCATTACCGGCATGGCCCGGTGAACAATGAGCTCCCAGCACCGACAGCTGTCTGGCAGCTAATAGCCCCTGGGGGCTGCCCGCAGCCGGGGCAGGCGCAGCTGGACGTTCCACAGCTCCATCCCCAGTTCCCATCCCAGGCAGCCCTGCGGGATGGGACCCATCCTGCTGACAGATGCAGACAGGAGCCAGGGCAGGACAATGCAGCTCTGGTGCTCAGTGCTCAGCAGGGATAGGAACCAGTTTGGGGGGGGGCAACCTTGGTTCTGCACTTTCTTTGGGAAATTTTATCTTGTGGCTTTTTCCTGTCCCTGGTGAAGCTGCTCTGGAGGGACAATGACCCCACTGTGTTGTCCCCACAGGGTACCTCCAGCACTGCCTGGCGCCAGCCGGCTACGACACTGACAAGAAGCAAGGCCTGCCACCGCCGCCACCAGACCCAGCCTACGCACCCGGCCACGAGGAGTACAGCGATCCCGAGAGCCCCCAGTCCAGCTTTTCCGCCCGCTACTTCAATGGGGAGGCGGCAGTGACAGACAGCTATTCCATGGATGCCTTCTTCATCACGGACGGGCGGTCGCGCCGGCGCAGCGAGAGCCAGCGCCGTGGCAGCCACCGTCACTCCTGCCCCGAGTGCGGCAAGACCTACGCCACCTCCTCCAACCTCAGCCGGCACAAGCAGACCCACCGCAGCCTGGACAGCAAGATGGCGAGGAAATGCCCCACCTGCGGGAAGGCGTACGTCTCCATGCCCGCCCTGGCCATGCACGTCCTCACCCACAACCTCAAGCACAAGTGCGACGTGTGCGGCAAAGCCTTCAGCCGGCCCTGGCTGCTGCAGGGCCACATGCGGTCCCACACCGGGGAGAAGCCGTTCGGCTGCTCCCACTGCGGCAAAGCCTTCGCCGACCGCTCCAACCTGCGCGCCCACATGCAGACCCACTCTGCCTTCAAGCACTACAAGTGCAAGCAGTGCGAGAAGACCTTCGCCCTCAAGTCGTACCTCAACAAGCACTACGAGTCCGCCTGCTTCAAGGGCTCCGAACACAGCTGTGCAATAGGGAACTAGCCCCCCAACCCCTGTGGCACATCCCCATTCCCAACCTCATCCTTCTATCCAATCCCCATCCCCATCTCATCCCATGCCCATCCCTATTCCCCTGTACATCCCATCCTGTCCCCATCCCCATCCCATCCTGGTCCCAGTCCCAGTGCCAGCACTCCTGCAGCTGCAGCCAGCTGGTTGTTGCTGTGCTGAGACTGGAGGACACATCCCCACAGACCCACTCCCCATCTGCTCCCTGGGAAGGGGGTCCCCCAGAGTGGGACCCAGCTCCTTTCCCCTGGGTCCCAGAGTCTCCCCCGCAGCCAGGCAGGTCTCTCTGCGGGGGATGCACCTGAGGACCTCTTCCAGACCCAGGAGAGTCTTTCCTCCCCTAGCTTGTGACTTTCACCTCTATTTATTTAATTTATTACTATTATTTATTAGAGCTGCTGCTTCTCTTCCCGGGGGATCCCGGGGGAGAAAAGACACTTTTCTGCTCCCCACTAGGAGCAAACCCTTCTCTTGACCCTAATCTTGATGAGACCACGGGCTGGTGTTACTGCTGGCTCAGCAGGACTGATGGCCACTGAGGCTGACAGAGGGCAAGGCTGCCAGTCACCCTTGGAGCCTCGGGTCCCTGCAGCCCATCACAGAGGGCACCCTGGTGCCCCTCTGCCCCGTGGCACAGCGTTCACCCTGGCATTGCAGATCCGCAGCCCTGGAGTCAGGGGAAGAGCCAAGGGAAGAGCCAGGGGCTTCCAGCAGAGATCCACAGGACACGACCTCCATTGGCTCCCAGCTCCCAGCTTGGCCAGGCACAACTGGCCCCTGCCACGGTGATGGGGAATAGCCCCTCCCAGCAGGTGCAGCCCCCCTCACCATGCAAAGGGCTGGGCTGGCAGCTGGGCTGGAGACCCAGCCCTGGAGCAGGTAGTACCCAAACCCCCAACCACCCCTCATGTATCCCCAGCCCCTTCTCCAGCCGGCTCCCGGCTCCCTTGCCATTGCCCCCCACCTGCACTCAGGAGGAGGGGGGGTCAGAGTAGCTGTAAAGTTTGGGTGAGTCTATTTAAATGTTCTTATTTATATTATTTATAACTTATGCTTTTCACTATTTATTTGTCAAGACTGGCCGGGCCATGCTGGCTCGCAGGAGGTGGCAGAGCTGCAGCAGAACTGCCGTGCCCAGGACACAGCCACGGTGACACGGACGGGGACAGGACCCCGAGAGCGGACTGTGTGGCGGGCACGGAGGCGGGAGGGCACGAGCTGGCCCGGCAGCCCAGGCTCCACGTCCTGCAGGCCTCCCCCAAAGGCAAAGCCCTTCTCATTTGTCTTCCTTGCTGCCACGGGCTCCTGCTTTGCTCCGTGCCCCGCGCCAGCCCAGTGGGGACAAACCAGCCACTCTATGCAACCTCCCGGCGGAGCGCCCCCGCGCCGGCCCCGGAGCAAGCGCCGCGCACGGCATTCCGGAGCGGGGACCGGCCCACGCCTCCGCTTCCTACCTCGGGCCGCGAGTTGCCCCAGCCCCATCACCCTGTGCCGGTCCCCAACACTTCGGGACGCAGCCCGGCACCCCGCGGGGCCGCACTCGCGCACCCCCACACCGTCTTCCTGCGCCGTCTTCCTCGCTGCACCGTCTTCCTCCCGCTGCCTCGGTGCCTGTGTTGGTCACGGGTTGAGTGGGGATGTCCCTGTCATGGTCCTCGCTGCCACGGCTCGGTGGCCACACGTCCGCACCCCACAGAGGGGATGAGCATCGCCCTGGCCACGCGGGCACCCCACCGGGTTTTCCCCGCGTTCCGCGGAGCACGGTGTCCTGAGGCCGGCAGGCTTGGAGCACTGCGCCGCTGCCCCTCTCTCCTGTAAATAGCAGATACTACAGCAATAATTTTCCGTGCATGATAGATTTTTTCTGCCAGGTTTTGTACTCGCCAGCCCCAGTATGACAAGTCTACTGAGAATCGGCCACCCGCAGTATTACTTGTAATGCAATTCAGGGATATAAAAGGGATTTCTGCCACTAACCATGTGTCTTGGGAGATTTGTGTCGGTGGTGGCGGGTGGCAGCGCGCGAGATGCCACCCTGCCCATCCCACGGTGCCCTGTGCCCACACCCACTCCTGGGCTGGCGCATCCGGGAGAGAACTGCCCCAAATAGAGGGGTGATGTCCTGGCAGCCCGGTGAGAACGGGTGGCTGAGGCGCCCGGAGCATCCCACGCTGCCCACGTGGCCCTGCCAGCCCTTCAGCCAGTGGGCAGCAGCCAGACAACCCCTAGTGTGACAAGGAGGGGTTAGGATGCCACCCTGCTCGTGAGAGCGCCAGGGGCTGTGAGCGCGGCAGAGCGCTGACCTGGAAGTAAAGCGGCGTGTGAAATCCCGGCAGCGGGCGCAGGGCCCGGCGGGCGGCCCCGGAAGGGCGCCGGTAATGCTCACACACCCCCGGGGCGCCGCTGCGCTCGATGGGGAGGATTCTGTGAGCGAATTTTATTTGAACTCGCCGGTGGTGACAGCCCAGTAGAGCCTCTGCTCCCAGGGACAGACAAGCATTCCTGCTCCCCAGCCCTCTTTCCTCATTCTTTCCCAGATGTGGGTGCCAGTGGGAGAAGGCAAATTATTTTTAGCATCCAGCTTGTCAGCAAAGACCTAGCTGAGCCCTGGGCTCCCAGTGACATCAGTGCAATCTTTTACCCTCAAAGTCATTACCAGATTCACCATGCAAAAAAACTGATTCCAGAGCCTCACAAAACCATCCCTGCCCATCACCTGCATGCTTCTGTGTCAGCTCTGGGGCTGAGGACCCTCCATGCCACCAGGGAGCCAGGTTGAGGGCACTGGGAGCAGCCATCCACTGACATCGTGTCCCTGCTGGGGATTCAGGGTGTCCTGGCTGCAGCAGCCAGAGGGGTGGGAGACCCAGTTCCTCCCGGGAGCCTCTCCCCATGTGGAACACGGGTCTGAAGAAATGACCTAGAAAGGTTCATGGCTGAACTTCAGTGCCTGCCCAGTGTCACTGCCCAGCTCTGCAGTTGTTTCGTGCCTCATCTGCCTTGCTGTGGACCCCATAGATGCCAGCACAGCAGGGAGGGGGCTCTGGGCTGGGGACGTGTTCCTGGTACGGCCAGGCAGGTGGGGGGGCCTATCCCAACTCCCAGTTGCAGGATGATCCTTAGTGCCCCGGCACGGCCAGGTGGGACCCGAGAGCCCCAGGGGGCAGGACAGGGACCCGCAGCACACGTGGTGGGGGGCTCAGCTGCCGCGTGCCCATGGGTGTCCCATGGGGAAGAGGAGGCGAGGGCAGCCCTGACCGCAGGCTCTCCGGAGCAGGCAGCGGGCCAGCCGGCTCTGGCACCCGGCCCGGAAGTCTGTCCTGCCCCTTCACTGTGACTCTGCAAAACAGTGGGGCGGCGGCCGTGACGATGACGATGGCCGGCCGAGGAGGAAGTAGAGGGGCACGGCTGGGCGCTGCGCTGCTCGGGGCAGAGCGGAGGGCTCGGCTGAGCAGGGCAGAGGAAGGCCAGGGCCGGCCGGCAGCCACAGCCATGGCAGAGGCCGAAGACAGGAGCATCCACACCCAGCACATCTCGGCCGTGCACAACGTGCCCATGCGTGTCCTCATCCGGCCCATCCCGTCAGAGCTGGAGCCGGGAAAGGTGCAGAGCCTGATGGAGACCCTGCAGGTGAGCACAGCCCCCGGGATTCAGAGGCAGCCCCTCCTGTACCCGTTCAGAGGGCACTGCTGGGGAAGCTGACGGCACCCAAGCCCTAGCACAGTCAGGTCGGGGGGTGTCAGGGCAGGCTGGGAGTGCTGGGGTGTGTTGCTCTTGGGTGTCTCTTCCCCTTCCCAGGAGGATCCCGATCGGGTGCCCCCCATCGACGTGCTCTGGATCAAAGGCAGTGAGGGCGGCGATTACTTCTACTCCTTCGGGGGCTGCCACCGCTTCGCTGCCCACCAGGCGCTCCGCCGGGAGACCATCCCCGCCAAGATCATCCCCTCCACCCTCAGCGACCTCCGTACCTACCTCGGCTCCTCTACGCCTCACCTGCGCTAGCCCAGCACCCCGAGGATGCCCAGCAGCCCCTTCTGTCCCTGTTGGTTCCGACCCGTGAGCCCCTGATGAGGATGTGGTCGGCGTCCCCAGCCCCGGGGAGTCCCCATGGTCCCTCCAGCCGGGAGGGGTCAGGGTCCCCCAGACTTGGCGAGTCCCCGGAAGCCGGGATGGGTCAGGCTCTCCCCGGTACCGGGAGGCGCCCGGCGGGGCCGGCAGGTGGCGCTATTGTGCCGCGCTGCGCTGCCCGGAGCGACCGCGCGGGCCGGGACGGGACGGGGTGAACCGGGACGGGATGAACCGGGACGGGATGAACCGGTTGGGGTGGGATGAACGGGAGCACGGCGCAATCGGGAATAGCTGAACCGTGATGGAACAGGCTAAACCGGGGCACGGCTCAACCGAGAATAGTTGAACCGGGATGGAACGGGCTTAACCGGGGCATGGCTCAAGCGGGAATGGCTGAACCGGAGCACACTGGAACTGGGACAAGTCACAGCTCATTCGGGGCACAGCTGAACTGGGAAGGGGTACAGGCGAACTGGGACACAACAGAATCAGGACACAGGGAAGAGGCACAGCCGACCTGGCATGGCCAGTCCCCAGCCCTCCCTCAGTGACTCTGGGCTCACCAGTGGTCCCAGTCGCCGGGGGGACATCTCCAAAATCCTGTGGTGGGGACACCCGCTGCTGCACCTGGAATAAAGATGATCAAAACCCCTGCAGCTCCTTGGCATAGTGCTAGAGCGTGCTGAGGTTGGGAGCAGGGACGCAGTGGTCCAACGTGGCACAGCACGGCACAACATGGTGGCCTGGCACCAGCAAGAGCGGTGGCTGTGGGCACACAGAGCAAGGACAGATGCTTTGCAAGGGGATGGATGCTGTGTTGGGAGATGCATGCTGTCACAGGACAATGTTCTGCCAGCCCATCCTGCCATGCAGCTGAATTCAGGGTCAGCTCTGGCCCAGCTGTGGGGACGCATGTGGTCCTGCCATGCTGGGATGCTGTCATTTCTGCAAGCACCACGTCCTCGCTCCACATGCAGCCTGGAAAAAACGCCTCGAGCATCCCCTGGGCATCCCAGCATCCCTCTAAGCCGAGAGCCTCCATCCAGGGAGGGGAAAGGCCACTGACTCACTCACCACGCCGTGAGTCAGCAGAAGGACTGGGACGGGAGCTGCGGCCGGACACTTCTGCCCCATCAGCCATGCTCCTCCCTGAACGGATCCTGTTCCCCTAGGGCAGAAACGGGCTGGGAGACTCCGGTACGGCCGGGTCGTTCGCATGGCAGGAGCTGGCAGTGCTGGCATTGCACAGGGCACAATTTACCGCTGCCTCCACGTTTCCACAGGATCCACTGGGGAGGAAGAGCAGGGTGGGCTGGGGGTGCTGGATGAGGGGAAGGGAGGGGAGGGAGACTCCGGCGCGGCAGAGCTGCATGTGCCGCATGAAAGCAGCTGTGTGCCGGGAGGAAGCCCTGCAAGCACTCACCGAGAGCAGCCCTGGCCCGCGGCTCCCTGATGGGCCATAAATTTCTCCTAAGAATTGTGGCGTGCTAAAAAGTTTCCTCTTGTTAGAGAGCGGGGGGTGGAGGCAGGAGGTAGCAGCTCCTGCGGCAGCTCCTGTGGCAATGTGGACGTTTCCAGAGTGCCCTCGAACGGGTGTCCCATGGCAGGGACTGATGTCTGCCCATGTCCTGCGTGCCCCCACTGCTGGCCATCTCACATGAGCTCTGTTTGTCCCACTCTCCCACGCTCGTGCCCCTCATCCCTTGGATAAGAGGCAGCTCAGCAAAACTGGGAATTCCATGAAGTGGGAATGAACTGAGGCTACCCAGATCCTGCAACTCCTTTTCCTGCAAGCCATGGAGGCTTTTTCCAGCTGGGAAGCCTGCTGCAAGATATGCTTTTCCAGCTTACCATCCCCTGGAAACAATGCCAAAGGTGCATGCCAGTCCCGGGGTGTGCTGGCATCACTCCCAAGGCTCCCTGGCACCAGCTGGGAGCCAGGACCCAGAGCTGTGTCCAAGGTGCTGTGTGAACATCTCCAGGGCTGACCAGTGCATCCATGGGGCTGGCATGGTGTGGGCAGTGGGAGCTGGTCCCCAGCTGGGGCTGCTGGTGCCACAACCCCCTGGCTGGCACAGGAATGGCTCTCTCCAGAGCCCTGCATTGCCTCCATCTATCCGTCCTCCACCTGTCCCCCTTCCCTCTGCCCGACCCGCGGGGTCTCTGGTGTCGCCGGCTGACAGCCGATCCGGCTGCCTCCAATCCATTCGTTCCAGGGCAGGAACAAAGGCGCTTTGTGGGCTCCCCCCAGCCTGGGCTGCGTGGGGGGGGGTCCCAGCTCCGGAACTGGGACAGACTTCCCCATGTGACAGGCGTGTAATGCCTTCCAGACCAGCAGCCCCAGCCCTCAGGTACAGCCCAGGGGGCAGGGGGGCCTGGTGCTTCCCACACTGCCTGGGGACCCACGAGGTCACCCTGATACAGCCCTGATCCAGGAAAATGGGGAAACTCTCCTGTTCCCCCAAATGTTTCACAATGCCCAGTTCCCATGGGATTCGCTACTCCTCCCCACCCAGGGTGCTCCAGATTTGGGGGGCTCTGGGGGCTCCCAGATTTGCCATCTCTGGTCTCCCAGTGTTGGGGAGCAGGGATAGACTCCCCTGCCTCACTGGGCTCAGCTGAATTTGGATGCTGTGTGCCCAGCTGGACAGGACTGTGCATTTGGGATGGGGCAGCTCCCAGGCCTGTGGCCTCACTGGCCTGAGCACCCTGAAGTTGGGGAGCCACAGGCAGCAGGGCCAGTCCTGGACATCCCCCAGTGCCAAGGTCTGATCAGGGGCTGTGGACTTGGGGCACTGAGTAGGATGGGATGGGGTAGGATGGCGTGGATGGGTTGTGATGGGATGGGATGGGACATGACCTGACAGGGTGGGATGGGATGGAATGGGAGGGATGGGATATGGTGAGATGGAATGGGGTGGGGTGGAGTTGAATGGATCAGTCCAGCACTGCTTCACCAGGGCTCAGCAGGGTCAGGCCCAGTGTGCTGGAGGCCACATGTTCCAGCACTGCCACGGGTCTGGAATCCATTTGCCTCGCCGGCCATGGTGTTTTCCCAGCAGGGCTGCAGCGTTCCCGCGGGGCCGGGGGCAGCCCTGGCCCCTGCCCCATCTGCTCCCTGTTTATTTTCTTACACTTAAGTATCACCTCGAAGATAAACACTCCCTGGTGTGGGGGGCAGGGGGCATTTCCCTGGCAGCAGAGGCAGGACCCAGCCCTCAGCGTGCCCAGCCCTGACCCCACAATGCCTGCCAAGCAGGAGATGCCTGCTTGGACTGGAGACAGAGCTTCAATCCCATACTCAGGCCATGTCCCCTCCATGCTGCATGTCCCATGCAGGGTCCTGTGAATGCCTGAGCCACTGCCTGGTGCTGCCCTCTGCCCAGGGGTCAGTTAGTTGGCTGGATCAGCTGGGAGAGCTGTGATGCCAAACCACACCATGTCTTGGCACCCACTCAAACTGGCAGAAAGTTTGTGATGCCACAGCCTCAACTGCACCTCACACTGCCCAGCTGAGTCAGAGCCTGGGCTATAATGCTGGGGGAGCTGGGGGGGCCTAGGCACAGGGGCTCATGTCCTGTACCAGACGCCTGCCAGGCAGCACAGGAAAACCCGGCTGCTGCCACGCGTCCTCCTGCCCCACAGCCACAGCATCCACAGGCAGCTGGACAGGCAGGGAGCCGGCAGCCTTCCCTGCTTCCCATGGCTCCTGCTGCTCTCCCAGTCAGGGATGACAGCTCCTGTCCATCCATCCTTCTGTGTGCAGCATCTGGCGAGGCGATGGTCGCACATACACACGTCTGTGCCAACACGGAGATGTCACTGCAGCAGGAGGTGGTGGCATTTGGGGTTTACGTGGCACCCACAGGCACACACCCACATCCACGCGCAACTGCACAAACGTGCACACAGCCTCACACTCACATACATCCCTGTGCACACACACACACATGGATATACACATCCATGCTTGCTTGGGTGTACAGATGTGTGCAGCTACACACTCGTGTGCACACATATGTGCTGTCCCCACCCCACATCGAGCTATCTCTTGTCTGCTGCTCCTTCCCTGCCTGTGCCCTGCCATGTTGCAGACCCCACAGGCCACCAGCATCCCACACGTGGCCATGCCCCCCAGAAAAGCCCTGGGGCAGTTTGGCTGGGTGTGGGGACTGGGTGACCCCCCCAGCCTGTCCCTGTCAGCTGGTGGCCATGTGTGGGACGTGCAGCTGAGTACACAGCCCCTGCCATCCGTCTTACCACCTGTCAGGGCCAGGGGCTACTGTGGACCCCCAGCCATGGCTCAGCAAGACTCTGGGGTGAGAGGGGGGCAGAGTGGGGGTTCCCCTCTCTGTGCAATGGGATGGATTCTTCCTGCCTGTTCCCTGCCTGCTCCCTGCCTGTCATGCCAAGGGCTTGCCCATCCCCAGCTTTGCCCCTGGCACTGCCTGCACGTACCCTTTTGTGGGGGTCTGCACTTGGGCAAATGCTACAAGAGAAGGTTGGGGTCCCTCATGGGGACTGATGTGAGAGCTGTCAGTGCAGACACAGGGCAGACTCTGCCCATCCTCATCCCCAAGAGGATCCCTGTCCTCTTGCTCAGCCCTGCATGTTCCCAGCCCCTGGTGTGGCCCTGTGTGTTTCCTACTCCACTGGGACCCCTGGCCCTTGGTGCAGCCCTACATGTCCCCAGCCCCAGCAAGACCACCAGCCCCCAGCCCATCTCTCTGCCCCCCACTGCGTGATTTACAGGCTCTGCACAGGCAGACAAATGGTGAAGGAAAACAGGGCAGGGGGTGCGGCCAGCCGGGGACTGCCTGTGCCCCGCGGGGGGCAGAGGGGCCGTTTGCTCACGGCCAGCAGGATGGGAGGCAGTGAAGTGATGTCTGTGCCAGGCAGCACAGCTGCCCCTGTCATGGTCCAGCAGCCACAAGCCCTGGAAGCACTAGGAGAGCCCATGGGGTGACCCAGACCCCAGGAGCCATACCAAAAGCTGCAGTCCTGGAACCTGCTTTTGGCCATGGGGCATTGAGGAACATGATGCCACCCCATTCCACGGCCCCCAGGGCACCCCACTGGAGTGTTTGTGAGATGCCAGCTGCATTCCATGGCCACCGTCTCAGCCCTGGCAAGCCTCCAAGATTTCCCCCAGCATCCCTCTCTGGCTGTGGAGCTGCTGGACAGTGGGGACTGCAGCTGGCACTGCCAAGTCTCCCAGCCTCATCCCCAGCAGCCCTGGGGCTGTCTGCCAGGAGCCAGGTGCTGCCCTCCACATGTTTTTGCCGCTTGACCTGCATCATGCCTGGAGCATCGTGGAGGAGGAGGAAGGGGAGGAAGGCAGGCAGGAAGCCTCCTGCCTGCTTGGCTCAGCTGGCTACCCCCGTGCCTGCACCTGGGAGCGCTGGGATCCGGGCTGGGGGGTTGAAGGCAGGGTGGGACCTCCATAGACCTCTCTGGTGAGGAGGAGTAGGGCCATAGTCTGTGGTATTGAGTGCCAAGGAATGACAAGGAGCAACGGTCAGGCTGGGGAGCACCCCCAGCCCTTCCCAGGACACCGGTGATTCCTGCTGCTGCCAGCTCATCGCTCCTCTCTCAGGAAAAGACTCCGTGTTTCCACTGCCGGCACACACCTTCCTCCTGGGCGGGAGGAAATGCTCCTGGCGGTGCTGCCGGCAGCGCTGCCCGTGCCTCTCCACGTCTGCCTGTCACCTCCCATGGTGGGCAGGCACGGTGCCAGGCCCTGGGAACAGAGGAGCAAGGAGTGCATCCCTGCGGGGGCTGCCTGCCCTTGCTGCTCCATGACTGCTCCGGGCATCCTCCTGGGCACAGACCCTGTCCCAGTGGGGTATGGCAGGGTGTGGGCAGCAGCATCTTCCCCACTGGCATTCCTCTGATAAACGCCCCAGGCACCACACCAGTGCCACCCACTCGTTGTTGCCTTCCCCATCCCAGCTCCTGTGCCCCAGGTTCATCTCATGCCACCCTGTGTGGGACCCAGGGCTGGCATGGGACAGCCAGGCAGGGGCTGGGGACACGCTGCCTGTGCACTGACTGTGTGTGACATTGCTCTGCAGGTGCCAGAGGCCATGGCACAGGGAGCACTTGTTGGACAGTGGCCCTGGCACTGCCGAGGTTCAGTTACCACCGTGGGCATGACCTGGGGTCAAGGTGCCCGCAGCCAGGCCAGAGCGGGGCCAGGCCAGTGGCCAGAGCCAGCGCCGGCTCTCAGGGCTGGGGTGAGGACGCTGGCCGCTGGCCGGAGCTCGGGGGCCGGCTGGGGGTGGGCTCCGGAGCCAGCCCCTCCCCGGCCATATAAATCCCGATTCCCCCTGCAGACAGTCGTCCCAGCCCTGCTGAGCTGCCGCAGCGGAGCAGCAGCGGGAAGGCGTCCGGAGCCGCCGTCGCAGCTGTGCCGGCGGGGGAAGGCTCCCCGCAGCCCGGGGGGTGCCCCCAGCAGGGCCGGGGGTGCGGGCGGGCACCCCACCATGGCCTTCACCATGCTGCGCCCTGTGGCCGCCCGCGTGCTCTACCCCGACCTCAGCATGCTCTCGGAGGACGAGGAGAACCGGAGCGAGAGCGACACGTCGGACCAGTCGTTCGGCTGCTGCGAGGGCGCCGAGGCTCGCCGCAAGCTGCCGCGGAAGCCGGGGCCGATGGTGATGGTGAAGCAGAGGCAGGCGGCGAACGCACGGGAGCGGGACCGGACCCAGAGCGTCAACACGGCCTTCACCGCCCTGCGGACCCTCATCCCCACCGAGCCGGTGGATCGGAAGCTGTCCAAGATCGAGACCCTCCGCCTGGCCTCCAGCTACATCTCCCACCTGGCCAACGTGCTGCTGCTGGGTGAGGGCTGCGAGGACGGGCAGCCCTGCTTCAGTGCCATCTATGGCGCCAAGGGCGACCTGGACAGCAAACAGCCCCGCAGCATCTGCACCTTCTGCCTCAGCAACCAGCGGAAAGGGGTGAGTGGGGTTCTGGGACGGGTTTGGGTTTTTCCTGCCCCTCCTGGCCTGAGTGGGGCAGGAGGCTCAGCATGTCCCCAAGGGATGGGGGGCAGCAGAGCCTGCCTGGGCTGAGCGGGGCAGGAGACTTGGCATGGCTCAGTGAGAACCATAGCTTCTGGCTCCAGCTCCCACTGGAGGTTTTGGCTGCTCCTGGCCAAATGCTGCTCGTAGCCACACGCCTACAGCTCCTGCTCACGTCAGAGGGCTGGGCTGCTCCCCCACGTCCATCCGGGCTGGGAGGTCTCAGGGGTTAAACAGTCACCCCGGAGCTGGCAGCACTGGCTGTCCCGGGGGAGCTTTGAGTTCGCTGGCTGACCTCTTCTCCATCCCCATCCCCATCCCCATCCTCATCCCCCTCTCCATACCCAACCCTGCCAGCCCAGCAGCACTGCAGCAGGGCCACTCCAGCAGCTCTCTAATGTGATGAGGACAGGAAGAGCCCAGCAGACGCCCCTCAAGGGAGGCAGAGTTCCCCATGCAGTGTTCCCAGGCAGGGTCTGCTGGCAGCACTGGCACAGCTCCCACACAGCTGAGCTGGGCCATGGCAGAGCACCCCTGCCCTGCCCACCCAGCTGATTCCCCCCAGCACCCTGTGGCTCGAGGGACACCTTTCCTGTGGTGAGCCCACCCTGCTGCCCATGCCAGGGCCCTGGGTGCGCTTGCCCCAGGAATAGCTGTGCAGGATATGGGGTGCAGGGTGAGGGGCTGGAAGCTGCCCAACCTCTTGGACATCCCTTGGCGGGGCTGTTAGCAGGGGCTGCTGTACTTTCCACTGTCCCCACAGGCCCTCAAGATGTCCCATGTGTGACCCCAAGCAGTACAGTCATGGGTCACACTCCAGCTCCCAGAACTTTTTCACATTTTGCTGCTCCATTTTTAATTGCTCCCCTGCTCCTGCCACCCCCTCAGCAGTCTCTCCAGCCCTCCTGGGGTACTCCAGCCCTGGTCCCTGGCATAGCTGGGATCCTCTGGGCTGCTTCCTGGGGCTGGAGCCAGGGGTCTGACACAGTACTGGATCCCCCAGGAGACCTTGTGGATGCACTGGGGCTGGGAAGCTCCTGCTGGAGGGCAGTGAGGGGAGCTGGGTTGGGATCGACCCTGTGCATCCCAGCCCTGAGGCTGGGCTGAAAAGGGCCGGGCTGGAAAGGGCAGGGCTGGAAATGGGCAGGGCTGGAAATGGGTTGTACTGCGCTGGAAATGGTCTGGAAATGGGCTGTACTGGGCCATGCTTGGCTGTGCAAGGCTGGAAATAGGCTGGGTTGGAACTGAGCTCTGTTGGGCTCTGCTGATCCATGCTGATCCATACTGGAATGTTCTAGGCTAAATCTGAATCATGCTGGTTTGTGCTGGGTTACACTGGGCAGTACTGAGCTGATGTTGTTCTCATAAACTGTGAGGTAGGGCTGAGTCTCCCCATCCCAGTTTGGACTCTGTCTGTCAGGGCTGTGGATCTGTCTGGGACCGTGTGTCCGTCCTGGGGTGCTACTGGCCCTTGCCACAGGTCTGAGCCCTGTGGTACTGAGCAGCCACGGAGGCTGTGTCCTGCAGGGTGACAGGGCCTAGGGGGACCCACCTTGGAGGGCTCCACCATAGCACCCACCTCCCAGCCACACACTAAACCACTTGCCAAGCATAGCCCCATCTGTCTGTCTGTCCACTCCAGGCAGCACAGAGCCATCCCAGGACTGAGCCACTGGCCATCTCACAGCAGGTCCCCATGCAGGAGTCGGTGTGGTGGACAGTGGGCAGGAGCGGGGTGCCCCCAACCCGGACACCCCATGGTACCTGCAGCTCTCCCTTCTCTCTCTGCAGGGCAGTCGGAGGGACCTCGGGGGCAACTGCCTGAAGGTGCGAGGGGTGGCGCCCCTGCGAGTGTCGCGGAGATGAGCCGGGCTCCGGCAGCACCCACCTGAGACAGCGGCAGAGGCAGACGGAGCCCGCACACGCCAGCCCAGAGACCGCAGCGGGGAGGGAGGGAGCTGCTCACCTGAGGTGGCAGCGGCCGAGCCCAGGCTGGCACCACACCGACACTGGCCCTGGAGCCGGCAGTGGGGCGGGAGGACGCTCCCGTGGCCGAGGCTGCCCACGCGGGGCAGGGCCGGGGAGGGGGGTCCCCGCGCCCCGGGGCTGGACTGGAAGGGGCCTGTGTGCGGCCGGCGTCGAGGCGCTCCGGGGGACAGTGTCGTGGCCCTGGGGATGCTGGTTGTGCACGTGCAGCCGCTTGGAAAATAAAACCTTATTTTTCTGATGGGCCAGTGCCTCCCTGTCACCCCCGTGTGGGGTGAGGTGGGGGTCCCCAGGATGGCCCTGGATTCCCAGCCCTGCACTGCTGCTCTGTGCCTCTGGAACCAGTGTGACCATCCCTGCTCTACCCACAGTGCCACTCCTGTGCCACAGTGGGATTCGCATGGGGTGAGACCCCTGGGTGAGCTGTCCCTGTGTCCCCAGGCCCTGATGACAGCTTTAGCCCCACAAAGGTGCAGAAGTCCCAAGGGGGTCAGTGCCATGCCATGGGATGAGGATTGCTCTGCCAGCCCCATGCTGCAGCCATGGGTGCCTAAGTGGTGGGTCAGGGTTGGTGTAACTGCTTTTGTGCCCTGCCCTCCACCTGGTACATCATGGCTGGTGCAATGTCACTGCCACTGCGACTGCCACCATCGCCACCACTGCCACCATGCTATGACTGCACAGTGACTGTCCGCACTGTGACTGCCACCGCCACCACGATGACCATGCAGAGCCCTGTGCAGTGTGGCTGCAGGCAGCAGAACCTGCATGGGGTCAGGTAGGGACATGGGGGGTTCCCAGGCCAGATCCCCACATGGGATTCTGCTTGAGGGGGCTGGACTGGCTGGGCGGTGCAGACAGCTGAGCCTGGGAATGGTGCTGTGCCGGGGCTGGTGGCTCCCAGGGGCCGGCGTGTCCCACGGAGCAGAGGCAGCTGTGGATGGGGCAGCTGGGGGCTCCCCCCAAGGGCTGAAGGACAGGAGCTGCCCTATATCCCTAGGGTCCTAGAGCCAACATGGAGCAGGGGGAGCATGCTGGGGGTCCCGGTGGAGCCTGCCCCAGGCAGGGGCTCTGTTGGGAGCCCACGGCACCTCTTGGCCCCCTGCTCACCGAGGTGAGCCTGCCCCGGGCTCCCTCCCCCGGGTTTGATTTATGGAGCTGACAGCGCGGTGCAGCTGTGAGAGCTGGTCCCAAGCAGGGACCGGGGTGGGTGGGAGAGGTTTGTTCTCAGCGTGGCTAATGTGTCCCAGACCCCAATAAACAGCCGTGAGATTCTCCAAACAGCCCAGGACACAGAATCCCTACCCCCAGGTTTATCAGGGGGCAGGGGCCGTGGGGGATGCTGTGCTCTGCAAACAACCCGACTTGCACATAAAAGGGGACTGTCTTCGTGAAGCAGCAGCTCTGGAGCCCCCCTGGGGGTCATCAAGGGCTGGTGGTCCCAGTGCTGGGGGCACAGCAGGTCCCAGCACTGAGTGTATAGGTCCCAGTGTGTCCCAGGGCTGAGCACCAGTGCCCCAGGATGTCCCAGTGCAAGCAACTGGAGCCTCAATGAGCTCCAATATGAAGACCCAGTGAATCTCTGCACAGGAGCTGTGCATCCAGTATGTCTCAGTGCCAGAGACTAGGGGCCTAGAAAGCTCCAGTATAAAGGCCATGCATCCCAGTGCATCCCAGTACTGAGGCTATGGGATCCAGCATATCCCAGTGCTAGGACCATGGATGTCAGCAGACCCCAGTGCCAAGGATGGCACAACGACCCCAGACCAAGCTCCAGTGTAACAGCCCTGGGTCCCAGCATGTCCTGGTGCATCCAGTACGGGGGTTGTGGATTCCAGCACATCCCACTGCTAAGGCTATGGATCCCAGCATGTCCCAGCACTGGGGCCACGGGTCCCAGCATGTCCCAGTGATAAGCCTGTGGGTCCCAGTACATTCCAGCCCCTCCCAGCACCGTGAGAGGGAAACGGTGACTCAGAGCTGCAGGGCTGCTGGGAGCTGGGTGCCCCTTTGCCCCGTGTGGGGTGAGTGTTGTGGCCACCGATCGCTCAGGGCCGCCGCCGGCTCCCCGGCAGCCGCAGCCCTGCACTGAGCTCAGCCATGCTCCCCTCCCATCCTCTCCCCTTCCTGCGTGCGGACACCCTTGGAAAGGCTCTTGGCCGCTTTCTCTGAGACAGGAAGGTGTCCCCGAGTCTCAGGAAGGAAAAACACTCAGTGCTGAACCCACAAAGACCGTCTCTGAGGGGCCAGGGCTGGAGAGGCTCCAGGCCTGACATCACCTGGGAACTGGAACCAGAACCGCAGCTGCACTCCGCGCCTGGTATTTTTTTTTTTTTTTAACTTGTGTTTTTAAACTTTCTTTTTATAGATTTTTATTTTATTATTTTTTTTCCCCTTTCCCTTCTCCATTCCCCTCCCAAATATTTCAGCCTCGCCGCAGGCTGGCCAGCCAGGCTGGAATGCAGCAGGGCTGCACCCGTGGGTGCCGGGAGCTGCCTTGCTGATGGGATGGATAAGGCTGGGTCTGGCCAGGCAGGAGCTGCTGGAGCTGTGAGCAGGGGGCCAGGCTGGGGCTCACCCCCAGTGACAGGGGGCCAGGACCTGATAGCCCCTGGTACTGCTGTGCACCAGGGCTGCTGGAAAGGGATCCATGGCCACGCAGGGACACAGGAGGGTCTGTCTGGCCATGGGGTGTGGGAGGGCAGAGGGCAGAGGGGTCAGGCAGAGCCTGCAGTCCGTGGGCAGTGCTGCTTTCCTGACCCATTGCCCCCAGGATGGGGCTGTTGAGTCAAACCATGTCCCAGTCTGAGTCAGTGGAGCAAGAGGAGCCAGACAGGGATAGAGGATACAAAGATAGATTTTGGGCCCAGGATCCAGCCCTACTCATTCCTTGTCTGACCCTCCCTGGGCTTCCCCCAGAGTGGAGGCTCATGATAAATACCCCAGTGTATCCTGGAGCAAAGCTCAGTTGCTTGTTGCCTGGGGAATCCTCCCTGTGACAGTGACAGCCATCAACTGAGTGTCACAGGTCACTCTGAGCCCTGTTGGACCTGGGGGCAAAGGACTGGGAAGGGGCCCCCAAGGTATAGATGGCAGTGAGTGTGGATAGGGTGACACATCTCTGCTGCCTAGGGCAGGGTGGAGAGAAGGATCAGGGAGGGATGGGATGGGATGGGATGACCAAGGGGCAGCACAATGGTCCTCCAGGTGAGGGTGCTGGGCAGTCTCTGCCTCCCTGTGCCAGCAGACCCAGACTGTACTGACCCTCCATCATCCTGCCAGGGTCCCTGGGGAAGAAAATGGGCAAAGGGTCTGCCTGAGACCCCCAAGACACCTGCCAGATCCTCACCATCACAAGGGATGCACAGCAAGAATGCCCCAAGGTCCCACATATCCCAGGGGTGCAGTGGACACTGCTGCAGGGCTGCCACCACCCAGCCATGTCCCCCCACGCACCGGAGCCCTCAGAGCCGTTCACCCTGCTGGGACCTCGTGCCAGCTGCGGTCCCTGGGGACACGGGCTCCGCAGCAGGGACAGGGTGTGAGGCCGTGGCGCGGGGTGAACGCCAGGTTAATCTCCCGCTGGAGCTTCCCTCTGCAAACAATAAGACAATGCCCGGCCGGGGCCGCCTGCGTAACCAGCGGCGCGGAGGGGAAGTAGTAATATTTGGATTTAGCCCTCAGTAAATTAAGGAAGAAAAAGGAAAAAACGCTGGGGGTAATCAGAGTAGGGCTGGCCCCGTGCCCTGCCCCACGGCCAGTGGCCCTGGGGGCTCAGCTCAGCCTGTGGACAGCAGCTGAGCAGGGCCAGCGGCTTGAGTCAGTGAGGCCGGGCATGACTGGGAGAGGATATGTCCCTGAAGGCCAGGCAGAGGACAGGCATGTCCCCTCTATGGGGACAGCAGTCTGGAGGGTCAAGGCTTGGATACCCAGCAAGGCTGTGGGCAAACATCTCCAGCCACATCAGAAAAAAGGGATCTGGGCCAGGAGGTTATTTTAATCCAAATCTCTTCATGGGAAATAAAATCTTGTTTCTGCAGCTGGGGTGACTGGGCAGGAGAGGGCCCAGGGGGGGTCACCACCTTCAGCTGGCAGTGGGTGGCAGGGGATGACAAGGGAGGGGGCTGGCCCAGGATGTCTCCACTGCACAGCCCCCTTTCCCAGCACAAGCCCCGCAGTGGTGCCGGCTCCCTGGGATCCCACGGCAGGGCCCACGCTCAATCAAACAGGCACCGTGGTTGGAGATGGGGCTATGAGAGGGGATGGGAAAAGGTCTCACTGCAGGGAATCCCTACAGATGCTCAGGGCAGGAACAGTGCTGCAGGGATGGCCTTAAACCCTCCAAAATGTGGCCTTCCCACACACTGGCAGCCCCACTCCCCAGGGCTGCCCCTGCCTGCCCTGGCCCCAATGGGATGAACAGGGCAGGGACACCCCAGGGAGCCGCTTTGGGGTGGCCAGGGCTGGACCCCACCCTGCAGGATCTGAACTGGGGTCTTGGGAGGGCTCTGTCCCCCCCGTGCCCTGGGAAGACACTTCCCCCACTTGGTGAGCCAGGCTGGTGTGGGGTGGGGGCTGGCAGGAGGGCTGGGGCAGGTGGGGGAGAGGTGACCCGCGGGCAGCAGCGGCACGGGAAGGCGTTCGGCACCGTGCCTCGCCGGGAGCCCATTTCCCCACAACAGGGGCCGTTATCAGCGGCAAATCCTCCGAGTGGTCCCAGGGGGGATCTCCAGCCCTTCCCCTCCACCTACCCCACCGCTCTCCCGCTCCGGCCCACGTCAATGCCGCCGCGAAGGTGTCGGAACAATCGCCTGACAAAGAGCTATTTTTAGGGGCCGGGGCTTGGAGCGAGGATACGGCCCGGCCGCTGACAATGGGGGGAAGGGGGCCGGGCTTCCCCCGTGACCACTCGGCAGCAGAAGGACCTGTAAGATTTCCTCGATGACCCAGGCCCGTACAATACAAGGAAAGCGCGAGAGGGAGATACCCCCGCCAGGACGAGCTGCTCCTTTACCTAATGGGAGTGACCCGGGGTGAGGGGCTGCGAGGTTTGGGCCAGCGGCCTCCCCTGGGGGAGACTCCCACACCGGGAGGGAAGTGGGGTGAAGCCTGGCCGTGCTCAGCTTTCCATGAGGTCGAGGTGAGGGGGGGCCAGGCTGGCTCCCTTCTGAAGGGCATGGGGAGATCCGCGGGGGTCGAAGGGGTGCAGATGTAGCTCAGCACAACCCCCTCCCCTCCAGGCTGGCTCACAACTCGAGCCAGAGCCTGGACATTGTGGGAGGACGGGGACCAGCCCAGAGCTGCATGTCCCCAGCTAGCCCTGGTCCGAGCGTGCCATGAGCCCAGGCTCCTGCTCATGCTGAACCTGGATGCCTTTACTCCCACCGCGGGGTCTCCCCCAGCTCAGCCTGCACCAGATGGGTCGGTGGACCATTTGCTCTGGCCAGTCCTTTGGGGAAAAAGTGATGTCCTGGGCTGCATGGCAAGAAATTGGGCTAAAAAGGTGAAAGGCAGGGAGAGAAGGTCATGGGGCACTGGACTAGGTCAAAGGCTTGGCCTGGTTGCTGGCCTGGCTGCCGGCTCAGCAGAGGGATGAGGCCCTTCCATGAACAGCGCCCGAGACCCCACACACCGGGCGGGACACCACCGCTCGGCGGCGGCCCCGGGGTCTGGGAGGGCCGAGGCCAGGCCGGTGGAAGGGCCGGGAAAGGGCTGACAGGGCGGAGACAGGGCTGTGGAAGGGCCAGGACAGGACCGTGGAAGGGCCGTGGGAAAGACCGGGGGAAGGACCGGTACCGGGGCCGATGGACGGGCCAGGGGAAGCGCCGGTACCGAGGCACCTCCGCAAGCCGCAGTCGCCCCCTGGCGGCGGGTCCCGCGCACAGCCCCACAGAAGGACTGGGCCCAAGCGGCCACCGCTCACGGTCGGGCTTCCCGCCGGCGCTGCGGAGGCCGACACGGACCCCGCCACCTTCCCTCGGTTCACGGGGACACACCTGGACACGGAGCGGGAACAAACCGGCGTCCTCCGCACACCGCCCCCACCATCATGGACTACAATTCCCATAGCTCCCCGCGGCGAGCTCCACCCTTCCCTGCGCACGCCCCCGCGGCGCGTGGCGGGGCTCGCGCGCTTTCCGTTTCCGGCGCGCCTCGCTCTGGTCCCTGCGGCGGCGGCCGAGCCTTGTGCCTCCGCCATATTGTCTGTGTGCGGCG
>VWZV01016201.1:0-24949 GCA_013397155.1 Irena cyanogastra | reverse complement strand
CCCGCCGCGGGCGCGGTGTGGGCCGGGGGGCCGCGGCTGCCCCTCAGGAGAGTGGGGCCGCGGCGGCGCTGAGGGGGAGTGGGCAGAGCGGGCGGGTCCGGTGCGGCGGAAAGGGCACGGCCCGCCGCCTGCTGCCCTCGGAGGGGCTCCGAGTCCCCGGGGGGAGCTGGCAAGGGCTGTGGAGGGGCCTCCCCGCTGCCCCCAGCCCGGTGCGGGGCCGCTCTCGACCGCGCAGGAAGGGCAGAGCCCCGCGGAACGGGAGCCGTCCCCTCCCCCAGCTCTCCCAGCTCGCACGTTCGGGCCGTGTAGGTGTTATTTACCTAAATTGCTCGATCTTGCCTCTTCCCCGCCCTGCCCAGAGAAGCGGGGAGATGCGGAGGGGCATGGAAAGGCCTGTTAGTGCTCGCTCCCACCCCCGGCTGCGCACGGACTCCGTTCTGGGCCTTTCTGGGTGGAGGGGAAGGTCGTTCTCACGGATTTCCACACCAGACTGTGGAAGCAGCGGTGGTCAGTCTTGCCCCCGCTGTAATTTAGTTAATTGTGCCTTGGGACCGAGAGCGGTGTGGCTGTTGATAAAATGTGGTTTGTAAGAGAGGGGTCAGATAAGATTATGGAACCCCATGTGTGTCAGAACACTTAATTTTGTCTTACTGAGGGCTTTGGGTAAAACCAATAAAGTTTGGATTGTGAATATTCAAGCTAAGCAGAGGGGCAGGCACTGGTCTATGGTCTCTGGTGATCGGTTGCAGGACCTGGGGGAATGACATGGAGCTGTGTGTAGGTGGTTTAGATTGGATATTAGGAAAAGGTTTTTCACCCAGAGGGTGGATGGAGACTGACACAGGCTTCCCACGGCAGTGGTAACAGCCCCAAGCCTGACAGAGTTCAAGGAGCATTTGGACAAGGTTCTCGGGCACAGGGTGGGATTGCTGGGGTGTCCTGTGCAGGGCCAGGAGTTGGACTTGATATTCTTTGTGGGTCAGTTCCAGCCCTGGTACCCCTGAGGGAGTCTGTCGTGATTTGGGATTTGCATTGCTCAAACCTGACCCTGGCTGGGGCCTTGGGGAGTTGCTCTTGCCCTGACTGTGGTGCCAGGCTTTGAAACCGGGTATGTGTCCCTGGAGAGGGCTGTTCCATGTGCTCACCTGGCTCCTCATGGAAGCTCCATCCTGGGTGCTCCCCACAAATGGGTTGGGAGGAGCCCCTGCCAGAGGGGACTGGGCACAGTGGCAGCTGTTCAGAGGACAGCAAGTGGACACCCAGCATTTCTGCTTGGGGCTGGGAGTGATTCCTTTGCTCTTTGAACACTCTTTGAGCTCTCTTTTCTGAAACAGAATTGCTCAAATTATTCAGACTCAGGGTTGGGGCTTGTGCCTTCCTGCCAGCCAACCTGGGTGTTGGATGTGAATCCAGTGTAGATTCTGGGTGCATCATCAGCTGGGGCAGAGGAATCGCTCATCCTGTGGTTGCTGGTTTGGTGTGATGTAGAAAAGGGCAAAGTTTCTGCTAGGAGGGGAGAGAGTGAGCTTGGGAAGACTCAAGGCAAGATTTGGAGGAAGTGTGAAGCTTTATCAGTTCCTTAATTAGCCCTAAAACTAGGATTAGGGTAATGCTCCAGTTCCTGCAGCACAGGCTCTGTGGAGACAAACACCATGTCTGTAACTGGAGGATGAAAATTGGAATTGGGATGTCTGATCCCAGGTACAGGGCAGGCCGTGCTCTGCACTCAGGAGATCTGCCTGTGCGTTGTGGCTGGAATCCTTGCTCTCTTTGGATGACTCCAGACAGGGAAGGGCTTATTGTAAGGGTCCAGACCTTTCCCTGGCCATGAAGAATGTTCATCTTTGGTGGTAGGCAGTGATCCTTACCTTTCGTCTTGCCATTGGGGGGAAATTTCCATTATTTCACCTTTCTCTAGTGATTTATGTCAATACCCGGTACCATAATTTCTATTATCAGTGAAACTTACTGTCTTCTTGTTCCCAGTGTGTGTGGTGGTAGAGTTGGGTGTACATGTCCTGCACTCACACCAGAGAGCTTGGCCAGTCAGCTGCTGCCTACAGGGAGTTGAAACAGGTTGAGGAAAGGGAGCATAGTCTTGGCTTTGGCTGCAGCAAAGAAGCAAAAACTCATGCAGCTGAAGATGAGGATGATGTGCCTGGGTGAGGGGATGAGGCAGAGAGCGTGGACAGATGTGGTGAGAGGTAGATGCTGGAGGAGAAAGCAGACACTTCCAAGTGGGAGGTTCAGAACAGGTTTTCTTGGTTTGGCAGGGCTCATGGGTTCATAGATTGAAGGAAAGTGAGGCTTGTTGCATGTTGGGAATATGGCTCTTTGGAAAAGTGATATTAAAATTGGCAGTAGGTTCTAGCAAATGTGGAGGAATTTGGATCATGGAATGTTGCATGACGTTAAAGTTGTTGAGGTTTGTGCAGGGGCAGTTAATGGTACTTTTTGCTTGAAAAAAGCTGGTGAGATATGAGAATGAAGATGCAAACCTGGGACTGGGAATTGACTTGGGAAAATACCATTTCCTGAAGGTGAGATGTGGAAAGACTTAGTGTTTGATATTTGGGGCATTTTCAGGTAATGCAGGTTAAGTTAATCAGCATGGAATGTGTTGGAAGTAGAAATCTCAGGGTATATAGGATATTGAAAGGTGATTATAGATTTGTGGAGTTGTAGAGGAAGAAGCTTTATGCTTTGATGAAAGGGACATGTACCCAACTTTTCCCAATTTGATTAAATGTGGGTGTCCTTACACTTCCATTTCAGTTCTTCTCCATTTTCTCCTTACAGAACTAATTTTCTCTTTGTCTTTCCTCATGTCCTCTGAGGAATAAGGGAAAGGAAGACAGGAGAAGCAAATGGGTGACATTGTGGTGGTGTGATTAATTTCGTGTCACATTTCTGAAGAGGCAGGGATTTATTTCTGGGTTACCAGACCTGTCACCTCCACTGTTCCTCCATTATGGAATTACTTACATTAAGATACCTGTTTTAGAAACTCTGTGCATGAGATTGTTGCCATCTTAGATCTTATTGTCCCATAAAGGTCTTGAGAGGACAAAAAAAAGCCCCATAAGATTTTAAGATCAGGAAATACTGCCTTGACTTAGTCTGGCTGCAAACATTTGTTGTAAGACAGCTCTTGGATAATTTTTCTAAGCTTGAATATCTCCTTCCAGGGGCTTCCAAGAGCTGACTTCCCTGGAATTTACAGAATGTAATTGGAGAAAGGGAGTTCTCCTTTGAACCTGAAAAAACTGCTTGGAAGAGGAGGCTGCAGCTTTTTGAGCTGGTGTTAGTGCTTTGCTGAATGTACAGTGTTTTTCCAAGCTGGTTTTTGGCCCCTTTTTCCATCAAGGTGCCAAACTTACATATTGGTAGAAAAGATTGATGAGAAGTGGGATTATTGATGTGGTCATGGGATCATGGTTCGTGGATATTTTCTGGTTAGGAGTCCAGTAGAGAATCAGCAACAGGAGCCTGGCCCAAGTCTCATGTGCTCCTGTGTTCACACTGTTCTGGGCAAGTGATTTTATTACCCATTTCATGCTGCTGCTTTGGGAGGCTGAAGAGCAGAAGGGAAGCTCGGAGTTCTTTGTGGACTTGGTACCACCACAGACACATTTGGAGGGGTACAACTTCAATAATTTTAATTTTCCATGGAGTTCAGTTCTGAGATTTAGGTTATGTCCTCCTTACTGCGTTCTATTTTTTAATTAATATTATCATTTACAGGGAGGTGGTTTCCCTGTCCAGCTCCTGCCTGTGTAATGGCTGCATCATATTATGGCAATTTATTTCATGTGAGTGGTGAATAAATTGTGTGCTAGATGGAGAACAATTTTGAGTCAAGGCAAGAGTTTGTCTGCAGGTTTCCCATTGGATAGTTTGGAGTGTTAACAGCAGACCTAGAAAATTGAAGTTACTCACTCTGTTTTTGCAGAGAAGTAGGCTCTGCCCTTGCACCTTCTGGAACAACCAAAGGCTAAATTAGTCCTGTTTTAATTAAGCCAAGTGCAGGGAGAATCCAGCGTGCTAATGCAGAATTATGTGCCAGAACTTGCTTTCCCTGGGTGGGAAAGGTCTTCCTGTGGTGGGAAGAAGTGGCCTCAAACCCTCTTGCGTGTCCAGGGAGCCAAAAAGGTGCCTCTCCCTGTTGTTACCAAAGCCTTTGGAGAAGGCATTTTCTCAGAGCATATTTGCACATGTGCATGTGAGTTGTCAGAAAGTCTTTATTTTTAGTGTTCAGAAAATGGATGAGCGTGGACACGCACAACAAATTAATTTCCAGTCTAGAAAAGCAAGAGCTCCTGCAGTGTTCCTTCTCTTGCAGCCTTTTTCACAGGTTTCTCTATCTGTTACCAGTATGCTGTTGAATTCCAGCCTTTCTTCCACGCTTGGTTGTACTCTAGAAGGAAAAAGAGGGCTTTTTGCTAACTCTGCAGCATCTAGATTAATTTCAACTGAGCTTACAAATTAAGTTTCAAGTTTTGCCACCATGGCTTTACTGGGGGTTTGTAAGGTGTGAAGGAGAGTGCCAGTTGCTGGAGTGTAATAGCTGGGGTTTTTTCCATTTCATTCTTGGAATGGTGGTAGCTAGTTTAATCTTGTGTTAATAATGATAATTTTTAGAGAATTATGTCAGAACTTTACTTGCTGGCAGAAGTTTGCACCGGGTGTCTCTTGCTGAGCCTGCTCGATGCTGGCTGAGTGTTGGAGATGGTTTGTGATGCATTGCCTGCTCCATGGAACAACTGATCGCAGGGATTTCCTGAAGAAATAGTTACAGGCAGTGCCCTCTGGTTTATCCTTTGGCTCTGGTAATTGTTCTGCCTCTAGGAATTGCATGATCAGATCAATTAAAACTCTGTAACTTTTACAGATGGTTGGTACAGGTCAGTTTTCTGAGTTCTACCTAAATCCCTCTCTGTACATGAACCATAGGAGTCAAATCAGCTGAATGATTGTCCTGGCAGTACTCTGTGCCTGCTAATTAATGAGGAAAACAACTGTGTCACTTAGCAGCAATTAGGGAGGTAGAACTTTCCAGAGGATGCTGCCAGTGGAACCTGATGTCAGCCTGTAGTGCTGCTGAAACATTCCCCTTTGTGAGCCTCCAGGAGGAGTTCCCTGGTGTTGCTGGGGTCTCAGAAACTGTAGCTTTGGTAACTGGAGTACTGTCCAAAGCTGCAGCAGAAGGAGATTAAGTTTTGTTAGTGCTATTGGAAGAAAAAGGAACTGCTTCCTGTTTAAATATTGCTTTGGCTTTAGGGCAGACCTAAAGGCATATTCCTCCAAAGAAAATCCCCCCGCCTTTCCTGCACTCCCTGCTCAGCCTGAACTGTCAGTTTGGGGAAGAGGTGCAAGCAGAAGAGTTTTGTCGTTGGTTTCTGTTTGGTGTGTGTGTAGAGACAAGTTGGTTTGGCAGTGCCGGGTTGTATTGCAGCCATTTTTATCGGATTGTGTCAGGAGTCCTTGGCACTGGCAGTGAGGATATCCGCTGGGTTTATGGGTGCTGGGAGTGGTGGCAGGAGAAGCTGCAGGCATGGGAAAGACGCAGAGCCTGCACTCGGGTGCTGGGGCTTGGGTGTCTTGCTGATGTTGCTGCCCTCTGTGGCTACATGGCCTCATCCAAGGTCAGCTTTGGGGTCTTTGTATTTTGAGGTCTTTCTGTTTGCTCCATGTGCTGTTGACTAACTTAGCTCTGAAAGTAATAGTGTGCATGATCTTGGGAAATTGACTGTTCTGCATAGAATCCCTTAGAGATGGAGTGAGCAGCATTCCAGTCACTGCTGCTGGAGGTGATCCCAGTGTTCTACCCCAGGTCCATGTGCTGTTGCCAGTACCGGTGTTTGGCCAAGGGCAGATGTCCAACCAGGCTGAGATGCTGGAGACCCATAGAGGGTTCACATGAGCTCTGCTAAAATTCAGCTGTTAGAGATCTGAACAAAAAGGAAAACAAAGCATGACAGACCTTCTGCCAGGAGTGTGTGGCACTAGAGTCACTGCCAGGGCATCCTGGAGGGTGACAGACATGTTAGATGCTGCTTTCCGAGTTGGGAAAGTGGGACAGTGAAGTTTTCCCCAAGACCGTGAAGAATATCATAAAACATGGAGTTACAGTAAAGCCATTCCTGTGGCTTCCATACAGATTGTGATCCTCATTACAGAGGATGACTTCTCCATTGGCAGGAATCATGAGGAATTCAGAGAGGCATCAGTGAAGCTGATGTAGGAAGAGCCAATCTAAATTTAGGATGTTTCTAGTGCAGAATTACTCCAAGATGTTTCTTCAGTATAACTAAACCTGTCAACTGCTTTCCCTACAGACTGGCCATGTCTTGCTTTGAATTAATCACAACAGTTCATGTTTCTTTTTTAGGGGAATGTTGAGGTTGTTACGTGTCATTTGTTATTTCTCTACAGTCGGACACAACCAGCTATTTAAAAGGAATCTGGAAGATAATTTTGGTAAAAAAATCCAGTTAAAGCAGACTGTGATGTTCCGAAACAATCCCCAAAGAAAAGTTTGATTTCAAACCTAAGCTTTTTTTTCAACTCCGATTTAAAGTCTACTTTTCTGTTGATGTGGTCCCTTCAGTAGGTAAACGATCTTCAGGAAAGGCTATAAAATGTCAATTTTGTTAATCCAGGCTTGTTTCTATTTTAGCTGTAAAATCATAGAAAAATATAGGTTGCAAGGGACTTCTGGAGGTCATTTGTTCCGTACTTGTATTTCTGAAGTTTCAGCATCATGAGAACACACAAATCAGGTTTCTTTTGTATATGAGATAGTGTAGAATTTCAAATAAAGTTGATTACTATTATTTCTTTTAAAAGTAAGCTGGATGTTGATTGATGTTGACTGTCAGCAGGCAGTACTGTAATATTTAGGCATGTCTTGATTTTTTAATTTCAGTGTTTCGCCAGTATTAGATATTCTCCAAACTCTGAAGGAGCAAGTGCACTTCCCTGGGAGGATTACAGGGCTGTGTGGGCTATGTGAAGGAAATCATCAACAATTTTATCTGATATTTGTAATTCTTGCTCACCCTACCAAATCACATTTTACACTCATGATTTTAGAGGCTGGGTAATGAAAGGTAACATCTCGCTTGCAGTTGTAGATAAAAGAAGGAGAATAACCTTTCGATTCCAGGCTCTGCACTGTAATTCTGCTCTTCTCCGCTGACAGAGCTTTTCTTCTCTCACAACAAACCCGCTGCTGTCTCAGCCTGTTTACAGTCTTAGGCTGGCACAGTTGCCGCTGTAATGAGCTTACATGGGGAAAGTTGAAGTGAGAGGAAAGTCTCTAGACCTGTTTGGCCGATCTCTCCACCTTGCTTTCTGCTTGAGAGGAAGGTGAGCTTGTCTGGAATTCATAAAGCTACGGAAATGTTTTCTTGGCTCTTCGAGTTCAGCTTGCTGCAGTTCAGGGCCTGTTTTACTCCTTTGGGGCTGGTGTGGGCTAACCGAAGCAGAGTTCAGGTGGGTCATCGGGGATAACCAGGTTTATGTGGTGGTGAACAAGGTTTTCTGGGTTCACTCCATTCTCTCTGGATGAACTTGGATCTTCCTGGCAATATACTGTTCACAATGAGGGCAAGGCATGCTGTTAGCAGCAATCCACAGGGAAGCCAGTGTCAAGCGGTGCTTGTGTTCTTGGGTACATTATTTATACTCCAAACCTTGTCCTCAAAGGTCATCACTTGGATAGCATTTGCAAGTTTCTTGGGACACCAGTCTTCTGGGAAGCTCACTGGGAGCCTGTGTAAATGCTGCATCATACTGGGGCAACTTCATGGGTTTTACGTTTTGAATTAATAACTCCTTGAGAGGTTCCATGCCAAGAACATTTCCATTTAAAAGGAGGAAAAAATCATTCCAGTATCTCAGTTATTCTGAACTAAAAAAAAAAAAGGCACATTTTACTAGAGGCAAAGTAGTGTATTTCTCAGAAACTAATCTGCGTGGATTTTTTAGCTGTGTTTTGTTGCTACTTGCTCTAAGTGCATGCATCTGGAAGGACAGAGGGTGTAGGAAATTCCTGTACTGATTGGAGTAGGTGTTGGAAGTATGGATCCTTCACAAAATATTAAATTCTCTATGGGGGTATAGTTGCCCTTAGAATTCGAGTGCATTGTAAGGATGGTAACATTCCTTTTTAAAAATGAGGAGGTTTGTAACTGCTTTAGATTAAAATGTTTTAAAAATCGGAGTCAAAAAGAGCATTGAGAGGCTTTTTACCATTTTATTGAACTTTAGGCACAAAATGTCTAAGCTTGCCAAGCTGTTCAGACAACAGGCTACTGTTAGAAGAATTCAAACTTTTAAGGACTGATCTTTTTTAATGAGTAGGCCTTCCAATTAAAAAATTCCTATATGGTGGCAGCACGATTGTTCGTCTCTGGGCTGGGGCTCTGGGTACTCCTGTGGAGTCTGTCAGCAGGACAGGAGCTGTGTTTGGCTCTGTTCATGTGTGGGATGAGCAGGGTTCCTCTTGATAAGGCTGCTGTGTAAGAAACCAGCTAATTATCGGTTTGCTAATACTCCAACGGCATTTTTGAGGACAGGCCTCTGTGGGAAAAGCAAACAGTGAAACTTTGGCATGGTGTTCCTTTGCTGTAGCTGTCATGTGAGCCCTTTTGGGTGCTATCTGCCCAAGGGGTGTCACCACAGGGGCTGAATGAGAAGCCCTGCTCTGTGTCCTTGCACAGACAGGCCTTGGCAGTGAACAGCGTGTCAGACTGTGGTTGGGAGCTTTGTCTTCCTCTCTTTGTGACCTCTGGTACATTGCCTAAAATCTCATGGTTGTTTCCTAGTTAAACGCTTCTCTACCAGAGAAATTAAAATTTTAATGTTGTCTCTGGAGATGTTTAAGGCTACACTGGACCCTGACCTCACCACATCTACTTTGATTAGATGATGTTGAGCAGACTCTCCCAATATAAATTATTCCATGCTTCTGTCATCAGTGCAGGAATTAATAATGACAACATTCTGTTTGGATTCTGCAGAAATACAACTCATGTTTTATAACAAGCTCAGGGCACTTCTCTAGGTGCAGTTGCTGCTCATACTGTAGATTCTTCTGCTTTAAAACTGCAGGCTCAACTGATGCTTGCATGTCAACACCTGTCCCCATTATCTGTCCTTATTTGTGTCATTCCCTTCTGCCAAAGAGCTTGGATCCACTGCAAAATAATCCCCCTCCAGGGGCACTGAAGGCAAAAATCTATACAAATTCCTTGGCAGTTTTGAGCAGAGTGAGCAGCTTTCAGGCAGGGTAAGTTTGTGTATGTCTGTAACTCTGTTTGCTTTAAAATTAAGTTATCTGTGCAGACTCTCTCCCCTTCCTGTGTAAGGAATGGTAGACAATAATACCTGCCCTCGTAAATAGACATTGTGTGCCATTCTTAGAAGCTGCAGTTGATGATTTCCTGAAAAAGCCCTTCTCTGAGCAGCCCGTTACAATGTGCTGCTTGAGCTAGGCTAGAGCTACGTGACAAAAAATAGCCACTGGGAAATTTGATCTATCTTTAGATAATGTGATTGATTTTTCTTTTTTTTGTGCTGAAACTGATCTTGCTGAGTTGGGTGAGGGGAGCAGTCACGTGTGCTTTATTTGTACTGGGTTGCGCTTAAAAATTAAAATTGCTAAGTCATCTGAGATGTGTATAAGTTCAGTTAATTCCTTCACAAGGAGTATTGGGCAGAGGAAATGGGCCAATGCATCTCCTGCCAGAAGCACAGGGAGTGAGGAGAAGCACAAACACAATGATTGAACTTAGAAATCTAGTAAATTTCAGTGTACTAAACTGTTCTAGTAAACTTGCATGCTCTAGTAATGCCTGGGGACATCTAATTTCTAAGTGTCTGAGTCATTCCACATAAATGCTTTGAGGTCTTAGATGATTGCTGCCTCATCTTCTGAAATTGTATTTTGTGAGAGGACTAGCATTTTATCCAGGAATAGACTTACTATATTTTGAGGAATGTTTAATATTATTCCATTAGCTGGACACTAGGCTGAAGTGTCCCATCCTTCTTTTGGTCTAAGGCCTCAGTCACCCTTCCATAGTGGATTTTGGGATAGTGCTGTGTCCCTGTTTACCCTTTGGACTGGATTACTGCAACCCTCTCTACCTAAAGCTGCCACCAACACCATTTGCGTGTCAGTAGGTCAAAAAATAACCCAGTGCTGAGCTCTGTCCCACCTGAGGAGGCTTTGTCGATGTCAGAGAGCCCTTGCATGCGCTTCTGCCTCTGGAAGCAGGACCAGCTGCTGGTCAGTTTGTGTGACACGATGAAGGACATCAGACCTGTGTCCCCCAGGTCCTCTGCCATCTTCACAGCCAGTGGGTCTTGCTGGCTCCTCACAGGAGCTGAAGTGCTGCAGACCTCATATAAACAACAGGACTCTTCCTGCAGAGCAGGATTTTGCTTTTAGAGTTTTCTTCTGTTGTGACGTGTCCTAGTAGCTTAAGCTAACTGCTCCGAGCAGATTTCTAGGTCTTTCTCATTAATGTGTGATTAATGAGGCTGTTACTTCCTTCTGCAGTCTGGCACTTGCCCATTTTCTGTGAAGGGATAAGATTGGCATAGCAAATAAGTATATTAGTTTAGATAACAGTGTTGCCCACTGTTTGAGCACATACACAGGGCTGTGTGGCCCTGCCGCGTGCTGCTACATGCCAAACAATGCTCTTCCCTGCTCCAATACAGTTCCCTTTCTTGTAAGTTATTTTGGAAGCTGACAAGGGGATTCTTGTATTTAAATGTCTAAAAGGGTGTTAACTTCCCCTGTGAAAGATTTGAGAGATGTAAAGGCACCACATTTATCTTGGGTAGGACAGTATTGATACAAAACTGTAATGAATTACTGCTGTCCTAAATATTCAAATCTGGATGATAAAGTATTCAGACATACAGGATAAAGATAAGTGTTTGTCTCTGACATACATACATAACTTTCTTTTGAGTAGTTTTGACATGTCTCAGTACTGTTAAAACTTATTAGAAGCTTTGCAAAAATTGCATTGGAAGGAGGAAGGATTGGAGGTACTTTGGGCGAGCAGAATGCAAAGGAACATCTTCAGACCCTCGCAGCAGTGCATTTCTTTCATGCTTGAATAAAGCATCATAATCCAACACAGATGCTACTGTCTTTTGGACAGTCAGATTTAATGTTTTGACTGTAGGAAGTTGTGACTGAAGCTGGTTTTCATCCCAGCAGAATTGATTTTGTTACATTAGATGGCCCAAGACTTGTGATGGGGGTGAGATTGCAGCCTGTGGCTGTTGCTTTCAGTCTAGAGTCAAAAGGAGGGGATCTGTCTGCTGATACACAGCACATGGCATTCTTTCCCTTTGGAAAGTTACCTCTACAACCTGCAGTTGGAAACAAGGTGCTGAAAATTACCAGGTCAGGGAGTTGGTTTGCTAGGGGCCAGTCCTGCGTGAGGGAGAGCGGACAAATGGCTTTAAAGAAATCCCAGGCCAATGGCTGGGCAGTCTCCAGCCTCTCCTTTGCAGCAGCTTTTAATGATTAACTTAAATACTTTTGAAGTATTTATACCTTGAGAATTTAACCTCTGGTTTATGTTCTGTCTGCAGGTGGAGGAATCTGAGGCCTTTCTCCTCTGTGAGCACTGCAGACCAGATTGCCTCTGATTTCCCATCTCACTTCCACCTGCCAAGCTGTCTGATATGTCGGGACCCGTGCCGAGCAGGGCCAGAGTTTACACGGATGTGAACACACACAGACCCCGGGAGTACTGGGACTATGAGTCTCATGTTGTTGAGTGGGGGTAAGTCTGGGCTGCTTCTGGATGTGCCTGCACCGGGATCAATCCCTGTGGATCCTGCATAGTGGTACTTGGGGAGTTCAGGCAATTGTGCTGCGTGAGGCTTTTTCACGCTTCTTGGCAGATGGCGAGGGAAAGGATCACAACTTCTATTCAGAAAAATGTTTATTATCAAACTTTAAAATTCTCAGTTGTGGAGGAACATTTATAGCAGCTTCGTTAAAAGTTTGAAGAATTTTTGCCAGGTAGTTGGGAAATGTCCCCTTTCAGAGGGAAGAAAATCTATCTCTGAAACAATCCAAACAGTCCTGAGTGCAGGGCTGAAAAGAAGTTAAAAGACTTTCAAACTGAAGTTGCTGCTGACTTGGGTAAGTGAAGAGACTCCACAGACTTAAATAGATACATGCTATTTTATGACTTGTTGCTCAACTCTCTTGTGAGTGCCTGGAAAAGACATGGCTGCTTCTCTTTGAAGGAAGGAGGTGTCTAAATTGAGCTTATGACTAAAGTGTCCCAGAATCAGACAGCAGTGGTGGCAGCTTCATAGCTCTGTGTTCCTGCTGGGATATGGAGGGCCCAGACAGAGTTCTGCCCTCAGTTGTGCAGTTCCTAGTTTCTGGAATGTACACAGTCATCTGAGCATAAGTGCCGCTTTGTACCCAGACTGTTTTTAAACAGCCTTGCACTTAGATTTTTGCTTGTACTGGCTTTGTTGAATTTTACCAGTATTATACAAGGAAAAATGGAGCTTCCAAATATAGAGAGATGGGATAGTTCAAGTTCGTAATGCTGAAATACATAGTTGGGCTTTCAGTCCATAGTTTTGGCTTGAATCTGTCTTTGGCAAATAGAAGCTCCCTGTTTCTCCTAGTTCTTAAATAGTCCAATTCAGGAGAGGTAAAACACTAGTTAATCCCCTTTGTCTGTGAAGTGAGGCATACATTGTGATGGAAATGACTGGGCCCTTTGGAACTCTAACCTTTTCTCTCCACAGAAATCAAGATGACTACCAGCTAGTTCGAAAATTAGGCCGAGGCAAATACAGTGAAGTATTTGAAGCCATCAACATTACAAATAACGAAAAAGTAGTTGTTAAAATTCTCAAGGTGAGCTGGGGATTGGGCAAAAGATAAAATCTGTCTTGAGGTGATCAGGAGGCCAGAAAGGGCTTTTTGATGTTATAAAACTGAAATCCTTAAAGCCTGGCTTTGGAGTGTCACTCAGTGAAACAAGCCATCGTTTTGAGCCTCCTGGTATAAGCCCTGCACTTGGTTATTAAGTCAGATCTCTGCCTGTAAGGAATTAGGCTCTGTCTTAAAGAAGCCCTGATGTGCAACACCTTTTTACTTAGAGATAAGCAACATTTCAGCAGCTGACTACAAAATTCTCAGCTTCTCTAAGTGCCAGTGTCCTGGCAGGCTGTCATTGCCATAGCCTTCATTTAGTGACCCTCCAATAGCCCATGGATTTCTCATAGTTAAACATTTGCCACATGCCAGTTAAGAAGTCTTGGAGTATCACAGAACTGTTTGGGTTGGGAAAGCACTCAAAGATCATTAAGTCCAGCCAACACCCCAGCATTGATGTCCCCAGGTGCCACATCTACATGTTTTAAATCTATTCAAGGATGGTGTCCTCACCACCGGAGCAGCCTATTCTACGGATTGACAACCCTCTCTGTGAAGAAATTTTTTCTTGGCATGACTTGAGGCCATTTCCTCTTGGCCTATCAGACCATGTTCAGAGAGCTTTTTAAAAAAATGCCATCTTCCAGCCTCTCCTTCACTTGGAATTACTGTCTGTAGCTGTCAGGGTTGTGTGGTTAGAAAGGAGACAGCAGATGTTTGAGCCCTTACTGGTGTGATGCATACTCAGGTTAAATTGCAGAGGTTCCAATATATTTTGCTAATCTACAGTCACTTGGGTGTTGTCATCTGGGTGTTGAGCTATTAGCCTCACTTTACTGCGGGGCTTTATCTTACACTTTGGGTTTTTGTTCTTTAGCCTGTTAAAAAGAAGAAAATCAAGCGTGAAATCAAGATCTTAGAGAACTTGCGAGGCGGTCCCAATATAATCACCCTTGCAGATATAGTAAAAGATCCTGTGGTGAGTAAGGGAGAAACTCAAGGGGTACACTGGGGTTATGGGTGAAGTTGCTCTGTTTCATTTCAGCTCTGACCTGGCTTTTTGTTTTCCCCTGCTCTTAAATCCTGCTTTTGAATTGACTGATCAGATCAGCTCTTAATCTGATAAACTTCTTTTAGAGGGCCCTTCCCCCACAGGTCCCTCCAGCCCCTCATTCTGTGAGAAAGAGATACCAGTGAGCTAAGACAAGTTAATTCACTCTGCAAACAGTGCTGCTGGAGGCTGTGGGCTTAGGCTCTGCTCTCTCTGTCTGAGGGGAATCATAAATATGTCCAAGGCAGAGGGATTTTGTGCAGTTTTAGTAGGAAAAAAACGATTTAATTCATTATCCTAAGTGGAAACGTAACTTAACATGGCTGAATGCTTCTTTTTCTGTTTCAGTCTCGAACACCCGCTCTGGTTTTTGAACATGTAAACAACACAGACTTTAAGGTACAGTGTGATATATGACTTCTCTTTTTTTTGTGTTTGAAAACCACTCATACTGTCTTTCTGGGGAAGGGAGAGTACGTAGGACAGGTATTTCCATCCAGCATAGGAAATGCTTTTAAAGGTAAATGCAGTTGGGACAGAAGTTTGTAATTAGCCCATCAGTACCGTTTTGCCACAAAAGTTACAAGATGAGAATGCAGATTCCAAGAGATATTTAACCTTGGGAGAAAAGGAATCTGTTATCTTGTGGCCCATCAGTGCCTGTCTTTTTGAGGCATTTGGCTTTTATGAGTACAACTATTTATTGGAACCACTTTAAATGTGGACACCTGTTTCTGTGGCCTTCCATACTCCTGAGAATGGGGATTTAAATGTTTCTTTGTCCCTTCATACTGGCGTGCCTCAGAAGAAGAGAGGCTGTGCAATGCCATCCATCATGCTTGTGCTGGGTGGGTACAACCAGAGGGAGATAGTGACAGGAACCAAGATGTGCTGTCTGAGCAGAGCTGGGAGTAAACTGTGTATGGGATTTGCAAAGGGAGAGGAACAGACTGATCAGAGTCAGGTGTGGGATCAGAGTAACTTGAGACACTTGGACTATACCTTCAAATGGCTTTGGAGATGCCAGCAGCCCAGAACAGGGGTTTTTTTTGGATGTTGAACACTGACATGATGTGTTTGTGTCCCACAGCAATTATACCAGACATTAACAGATTATGATATTCGATTCTACATGTATGAGATTTTGAAGGTAAGTTGGTGTTTTGCTGGGTTTTTTTGGTTTATTTCTAGTATTTGCTCTCAGCTGATCCTGTAGAGATGGTTCTCATGTCACTGATGATAGTGACATCATATCATTAAGGGAAGGAAAGAGAGAGTCCATGGAAGAATTAGGCAGAAAAATATCAAGTCAGTATCTATTTTTCAGCATTTTGGTACATTGAGATACCTTAAAATCCTAAACCAGGAGTACATGTAGCCTCTGAAAAAAGAAAACTGTGAGCTATTAGTGACTGGGTTTGTGCTCAGGCATAATGTGAGTCAAATGTTTTCATCCATTCTTCTGAACTAAGTAATTTCTACTTAGGAGTCTGGAAAAGGAGGATTTGTGTGATCATTAGTGCCTAGTAACTATGCTCTTAAGAGACTCTGAAATTCCAATTTTTATGAGGAAGCACATGAAGTAAACTCAAGAGACTTGTATTGCTGGGACTTCCCTTTGAGAGAGGGCTCTAGAAGCATTTTCTGTGATCAGTGAGTCTAGTCCAGGATCTAACACTGGACAGTCCTGTCATCTAGTTAGACTTGATATGTGTGGAAATACTTTTGAATATGGTTGAACTTGAAACATTCATGTGACTCCAACTGTTGCCTTTCACCTGCAGGCTCTAGATTACTGCCATAGCATGGGAATCATGCACAGAGATGTCAAACCTCACAATGTCATGATTGACCATGAGCACAGAAAGGTAGTGTGGAGTGACTGGGGGGTAGGGAGGGATCCTGCTTTTCCTTTGGCAAACTGGGATTCCTTTTGGGTACTCTGTGTAGTGGTACTAGCAAACCTCTTTGAGGGGGACTCCACTCTCATGCTGTGGACAAATGTAAAATGAGAATATTGTGCTGCTTTTTGAGGCTTTACTTGGTCACATGTAACACACAGGCAGGGTCATAAGGAGAGGTATTTTATTTAGACTGCTTGGTAATATGGGTTTGGAGAGAATATGTAACCAGACACTCTGATCAAATTAATTGAAAATGGAAGACTTAAAAATTAACTTAAAACTAAGTTCATCAATGTCATTCAGTCAATGGAAAGCTGGAGCATCCTGTGAACCTTTTTTCTTTGTTTTCTACCATTTTTAGCTTAGACTAATAGACTGGGGTTTGGCTGAATTCTATCACCCAGGCCAGGAGTATAATGTCAGAGTGGCTTCCAGATATTTCAAAGGACCTGAACTTCTTGTAGATTATCAGGTAAGAATTACCAGGACTTCTTACTGACTTTTGTAAGTCAGTGCCATTTCAAGGTAATAAACCCAAAATTCAGATGTCTAGAGAGTTGAAGCTAAAGTCTGTTCCAAAATGTATGGCAGAAAGCAGTGGCCATAAAGCCGCTGAATGAAAGAGACTAATGAGTAGTCTCAGGACCTAAGGAAGAACTGCAGAACTATCATTATGGATCTTGGAATACAAATGTTGAATATTTTTTTAGCGAGGCTGTGTTTGCAGTAAGGTACAGGAATGAAACAAAGCCCCCATGGGAACAGCAAGTACTGCATGAATTTCTAAATTAAGCTATAAAAGCATCCCCTTATCTGATGGCAGTTTGCATTATGGAAATCACAGTGTTCCTGGTGACTTTTAGACCATGCTGGTTCTGGAAAAAGGCACATCCTCACCTGTCCATGGACCCTAGGGAGTCCACACCTTTTGTTGTTTGTTGCAGTGCTTCCTTTCCCAATACACATTTCTCAGTGGTTTGTAACATTGGAGTCTGCAGTGAAAATAGAAGAAAGCTCTGATCTTTAATATCCTGGCAGACAGGGATGGAATTAGGATACCTGCTGTCCTGCTAATTGCTATATCCCAGTTTGAGTAACTGGAACACTGAGCTGAACAGTGGCTTAGGGATGAAGATATATGAAGGTAGTTCATTTTATTTCCAGCATGACATGGCTGTGTTCAGATCACCTTGGCGGGGATGGGGGGGGAACCCTGATAGTTTTGGAGGTCTGTTCTGCTTAATTCATTAGAAATTGAAATGTCCTTCTGGTTTTGTACAGATGTATGATTACAGTCTGGATATGTGGAGCTTGGGTTGCATGTTGGCTAGTATGATATTCCGAAAGGAGCCATTTTTCCATGGCCATGACAACTATGATCAGGTGAGAGCTGGTCATGTACAATGTCTGTTCTCTTAGCTCCGTGAAGGTTTCCTGCTTAGGCTTCTATCAAGTCATCCAGAGAATTTTAAAGCCTTTCTCTAATGGCTTCTTTGCTCAGTTTGAAGCTACATTCCTTTTCTCAAGTGTGCAAGATTATGTAACCAATTAAATAGAAATGGATTTATAGAGCTTTGTACTTAGGAGCTCCTCAGTAGGTGTCTGGGAAAAGCTGTAGAAATAGTTATATTAAGGCTGGTGTGTTCTAGTACATAGTTTGACTATTCCTGAGGTTATGTTATGTGGAAAGCCCCTGCCACTACTCACTCTCCCCCCACTCTGTATAGAAACTGTGAATTTGGTACAGGTTTATACAGATTCTGAAATCTTTGATGTGTTGCCTTTAGGCCAAAATTTTTATTTTTAAACCTTTATCACATGCTCAGCATGTGACTGCCATGCAAATATTCTGGAACAGGGACCTTCTATTCTCAAACCTTTATTCTGGAGCTCTCTGGGGTAGTGCTTCACCTTTCACATGCAAGATCCAGAGTTTCTGCTTTTTTGACCAGTTATTCTTGCCTTTCCCGCTCTTGGTTTTGAATATTTTCTTGCTACTAAGGAAGATAGTGTTGCAAGGTCTCAGGTTTTAGAGATTTTTAGGGTCTGTGGCTCCCTCCTGGCTGCCTTGGGGTGCTGAGCTCCAGCTGTGAGTGGAGGCATGTTCCTGATGCCTGGGACTGTGTGGCTGGGGAAGCCAGAGCTGCAGGCTGACCCTGTGGCTTCTGATTCATACTGCTGGGATCAAGTTCCAGCTCCCATGGGAATGTGCTGCTATGTCTTCATGCAGGCTCTGGTATTATCATACCTTCACAGCAGTGACTTGTTTTTGTGTTTGTTCCCAGCTGGTGAGGATAGCCAAGGTTCTGGGGACAGAAGATCTGTATGACTACATTGACAAATACAACATTGAGCTGGATCCACGTTTCAATGACATCTTGGGCAGGTGAGCCGAGGTCTAGAGTCTCTTTGGTAGATCCAGACAGTTGCAGCTTTGTCAACAGACCTTGAAATGAACAAAAATTTGTGGGAGAAATCAGAGCCAGGATTCTGGAGAAGTGACACTTTGTGCCTTTGGTCCCTTTTGCTAGTGCTTCCCGTAGTCCTTTATATGGAAATAAACCTGAGGAAAGATTTTGAAATGTCATTCAGGCAATAAAGGAACTACTGGAGCAGAAACCATGAAGGGCAAATGCTCTCCTCAGTCTGGAGGGAAAAAAACCAAAACGGTGTTTCTCAGCATTAGAGTGCAGAAAGTCAGGTGCTGCTAAAGATGGAATTTGGATGGTTTTTTCCCCCTCATAGTGGGACTAAAATTAAAGGAACTCATGTTGAGTGCGTAAGAGATCAGCAGAACCTGCAATTTTAGGCTTGTAATCCATTCTGAACATCAGTCCTGCTGCTGTCTGGGGTAGTGGCAGGGCTGTGTAGGGGCTCTGGTGGCTGAGGTGGCTGTGCTGGGGCTGTGACTGCTGTGCCACCGCGTGGAGACATGGTGACACTGCTTCATGTTCTGGAGTGTCTCAGTCCCGTGGCTGCTGCACAGAGCAGTGGCCTCCCTCAGGGCTGGACAACTGTCACAGTTCTTGCTCCTTAAGAAAGTGAGTTTTGGCATCACTGTCCCCTGCCTGGCCTGATTTGGGTCTGTTTTCCTGCAGACACTCCCGTAAGCGATGGGAGCGCTTTGTCCACAGTGAGAACCAACATCTGGTGAGTCCAGAAGCTCTGGATTTCTTAGACAAGCTGCTGCGATATGATCACCAGTCACGACTCACAGCGAGAGAAGCCATGGAACACCCCTACTTCTGTAAGTATCAGCTGCTGTCCTGAGAGTTCTGCCTCTGGGAATTCTCTGTTCCCATGGCTTGTGCCAGATGGGAGCTGAGAATGGCAACAGTGATAAGCCTGGTCTGCAAATAATTGTGCTGGAATTGAGGCTGCTGGTCTCTGTGTGCCAGCTCCACCAGCCAAGGAGTCAGTATTGGGTGCCTGTGTTGGGACCATGAATCAGCAAGTAATACCAAGGAAAGTCACCTAAATCATGTGATTTGGGGTTGCTTTCTGCAGGTGTGCATGGATTCCTGTGTTTGGATAAACCCAGAGAATTCTGGTTTGTTGATAAACAGGCATTTTAACTCCTTCTGCTGCTAAATTGCGTAGCTGCTGCTACATGCAGGTCTTGATTTTGCAAGCAAAAATGTTACTTTCACTAGTAAATGCTTTTAAATGGTTGCTGTTTTTCACAGATACTGATACCTAGGGGTTTGAAGCAGCTGCAACAATGCATAATGTGAATTTGCTCAGGTGGTTTGGTTTTGGGGTTTTTTTTGCTGCTGCTGAAGGGACCCCTGTAATTAACAGAACATTGATCTGTGTTACACCTGTTGGAAGAATCCCAGGGAAATGTTTTGCAAGTATGAGCATTAGTGAAGCCAGTGGCTTGGAATGTGAGAGCTGGACAAACAGTTCATTAACTTGTGTCCACAAAAAGATATATGTAGTGCTAAGATACATGTAGTGCTGAGCTCAGCAATTCCCTTCAGCTCAGGAATTCCCTTTTCTGACACAGGAGGCCTGGGAGGCAGAAAGGGTTGTCCCTGTTCAGGTGAGAGCCTTATTTACATGCAGCTGAAAATAAAGAGTAAGTTGTGATCATCTCATGGAATACAAGTTCTAGTGACACACCTGACAACTCACAGGGATGTAAGATGTGTATAGANGGTGGGTGGGAGGGCCCAGGAGGGAGAGTTCAGCAGGCAGGGCGGTGTTGGGTCATCTCCCAGGATTGGGGACAAGGGCAAGGAGAGCTGCAAAGTTGGGTGGGAGGGTCTGATAAGTAAGGCCTTGGGCAGTCTGACCTGTTTTTCTGGTCTCATTTTAAGAAGTTCTTTGTAGTTGATTTTCTGGCAGCAGCTTGAGGGACAGTCCACTGGCACAGGCTGCCCAGAGAAGCTGTGGCTGTCAGATCCCTGGAATTCTTTAAGGGCCAGGTTGAATGGGGCTTGGGGCAATCTGGTCTAGTGGNGGCAACAGTGATAAGCCTGGTCTGCAAATAATTGTGCTGGAATTGAGGCTGCTGGTCTCTGTGTGCCAGCTCCACCAGCCAAGGAGTCAGTATTGGGTGCCTGTGTTGGGACCATGAATCAGCAAGTAATACCAAGGAAAGTCACCTAAATCATGTGATTTGGGGTTGCTTTCTGCAGGTGTGCATGGATTCCTGTGTTTGGATAAACCCAGAGAATTCTGGTTTGTTGATAAACAGGCATTTTAACTCCTTCTGCTGCTAAATTGCGTAGCTGCTGCTACATGCAGGTCTTGATTTTGCAAGCAAAAATGTTACTTTCACTAGTAAATGCTTTTAAATGGTTGCTGTTTTTCACAGATACTGATACCTAGGGGTTTGAAGCAGCTGCAACAATGCATAATGTGAATTTGCTCAGGTGGTTTGGTTTTGGGGTTTTTTTTGCTGCTGCTGAAGGGACCCCTGTAATTAACAGAACATTGATCTGTGTTACACCTGTTGGAAGAATCCCAGGGAAATGTTTTGCAAGTATGAGCATTAGTGAAGCCAGTGGCTTGGAATGTGAGAGCTGGACAAACAGTTCATTAACTTGTGTCCACAAAAAGATATATGTAGTGCTAAGATACATGTAGTGCTGAGCTCAGCAATTCCCTTCAGCTCAGGAATTCCCTTTTCTGACACAGGAGGCCTGGGAGGCAGAAAGGGTTGTCCCTGTTCAGGTGAGAGCCTTATTTACATGCAGCTGAAAATAAAGAGTAAGTTGTGATCATCTCATGGAATACAAGTTCTAGTGACACACCTGACAACTCACAGGGATGTAAGATGTGTATAGAGACACATGATTGTAATCAGTGATAATCTTTCTGCTTGCTACACCCATATTCTGGGTTTGGCTTTCTGCAATTACACAGTTGCTTAGCACAGAAGGATCAACTTTGCCATAATATCCTTTGGCTTTTCCTGTCAGACAGTCCTGCTGAACCCCAAATGACATAATTTAGCTGATTTTCCCTGATATCCCATGACCTTGGTACCTTCTTCAGTGCTTCCCTCTGGAGTTGGTGCAAATGTCTGTATTTCAATAGATGATGTTATTTGACACAGGCAAAGTGCCAGGACTGGCTGAGCACAGAGGCCACAGGCAGTCTGTGTGCCTCAGCAGCTCTCTGGCAACACAGCACTTACTGGTAGTGTGCTCTTCCTAGACCCCATTGTGAAAGACCAGGCTCGGATGGGCTCGTCCACCATGGCGGGTGGCAGCACTCCTGTCAGCAGTGCGAGCATGATGTCAGGTCAGTTCTGTCAACTCTCCTTGGTGCTTGGTGTGCTAAAGCATTTGTGTGGGGTGGGGGGGGGGGGCCANNGGTGGGTGGGAGGGCCCAGGAGGGAGAGTTCAGCAGGCAGGGCGGTGTTGGGTCATCTCCCAGGATTGGGGACAAGGGCAAGGAGAGCTGCAAAGTTGGGTGGGAGGGTCTGATAAGTAAGGCCTTGGGCAGTCTGACCTGTTTTTCTGGTCTCATTTTAAGAAGTTCTTTGTAGTTGATTTTCTGGCAGCAGCTTGAGGGACAGTCCACTGGCACAGGCTGCCCAGAGAAGCTGTGGCTGTCAGATCCCTGGAATTCTTTAAGGGCCAGGTTGAATGGGGCTTGGGGCAATCTGGTCTAGTGGAAGGTGTCCCTTCCCATGGCAGGGGGGTTGGAACAAGAAGAGCTTTAAGGTTACCTTTTCAACCCAAACCACTCTGTGATCCTGCCACATCTCTGCCCATCAGTGACACTCAGGGGTGTGCAAATCTATGCCCTTCCCAGAGCTGCAGAGAATAGTGGCAGATCTTTGATCTCTTTAATTATTTTGGCAGCTTTGAAAACATAACTGACCCGCAAAGCCTCCCACTTGATTTCAGAAGCTGTCCTGGATAGCAGTGTGCTGTTTTTACTCTAATTCCTGCTTACCTTCTCTCTTCCAGGGATTTCTTCAGTGCCAACACCTTCACCCCTTGGACCTCTAGCAGGCTCACCCGTCATCTCTGCCACCACCACCCTGGGGATGCCGGTTCCAGCTGCTGCGGGCGCCCAGCAGTAGTGACGGGCTCTGTCTCCTGCTGCCTGAGCTGAGTCAGGTGGGGAAGAGGTTTCCCCCTCCACCTCTCCTCAGGACGCAGCTCGTGCCTGGCAGGGGAAGGGAGGGGATGAACGCTTTGGAGACACCGTGTCTGAACTGTTGCTTGTGGATTTATAGTAGTTCAGTCATTATATACAAAATTATTATAGGCTGATTTTTCTTTTTTTACTTGAACTTTTCGTAACTCAGGGGATTCCCTGAAAATACCTACAGATGGAATACTTCTTGGACAGTTTTTCTTTCCCCCCCCCACCCCTCCCAAAAAAAAAAACAAAACCAACAAAACAGCTCTTCATGTAATAACAAAGATGAATCAACAGCATTTCCAAGCTCTTGCATCCTGCTGGAAATCTCTTCTCTTCATGTTCCCACCATTATTCCTCCACAAGCCTTGGGGGATTGTGCTGTTCTCCAGAGACTACCAAACCAAGTCTTCATGAGGCAGGGGAGGGGATTCTTAAAGTACCACTCATTTGAACCCCGTGTCCTGCATATGTCACAGCCAGGGTACACTGAGGAGACAATTCCAGTAGGGAGAGGTGGGATAAGCTTAAAAGGAGTAAGTGCAGATAGTGTCCAAAACCCTAATTGGATTGGATAATGTCTCCTTAGGAGTCAACCAGAATGCTAACTCACCCCTTGCATGTAATTTTAGTCTTAAAAATGAAGTTACTGATTCAGTTGGAGTCCTTGGCACCTCCTGAGACAGGTGCTTCTGTAGAGTAAGCCCTGCTCTGGTCAGCCCCTTTCTCGTGGAGGGTTCTTCCAGCCATTGCTTGGCTTGGATCTCTGGAATTAATTTGTTATTGGGTATATTGTTTTTAAATTGTTTCTATAGGTTTCGAGCTGGTGGCTACTTAAAGCTGGAAAAATCAGACTGCGCCAAGTCCGATCCCACATCTTCACCCACCATCCCCTCCCTCACGTGCCATGTGGTGAGAATACCAGTTACCTCACAGTCTTGTAAATATGCACTGAGAGGAAGGAGCGAGGAGACGTTAACTTAAACTGAAATGGTAGATCAGTAATTGTGGACAAATATTATCATTGACAACGGAAAAGCACCCTTGTTACAGCCCTGCTACCCCTTGCTGTGTATATATACTTTGTCCTTCATATGTGAAAGATCCAGTGTTGGAATTCTTTGGTGTAAATAAACATTTGGTTTTATTTATCGAGGTTAGATTTAAGTTCCCTGTGTAGAGGCCTCCCCGGGGCGGTCATACACTGACACAGGAGTGGTGACAGCCACATGTGCCCTGGGCCGGCCATGTCCCTGTCACACCCATGGGGAGCAGTGCAGAGAAGCCTTACACAGATGTCACAAAGCCAAAGTATCTCCTGGGAGAAGGATCTTTTGCCATAACAAAAAACCCTCCTCTTCTGTGTCAGCCCTGATGGTGGGGAATTGAGATGATGAACCAATTACTAGGTGTTCACCTGTTGCAACTCACTGGATTTCTGTGACTCGTTTTCAGTCACCTAGTGCTAGGCTGGCTCAGCTGGTGTGGCTGCAGGCACAGTGGCACCTGTCCCTCTCAGTGACCTCTCATCCCAAAGCCATTGCAGCAGTTGTTCCCGTGGACACTGAGTGATCTTTGCATTCCTCAGTGGGTGCTGATGCCTTGGCCTGCAGCTCCTGCTTGTCCCAGGCACCCATCCCTCCTCTGTTCTTTGGAGAGGATGGACATGTGCTTCCACGTTGCCTAGTTAATTTTAGGATGGAGCATGTGGGCTGGATTAAACTGATTTATGGAACATGGAACACTGCCCCTTTCTGCGAGGATTGCTGGCAGGGAGATGAGGTTTTTCACATACACCAAGATAGCTTTCTCCTCCATGCCTTCATCCAGTGGAAATCCATTGTACTTATCTTTTATATCCTAAAGTGATGTGAAAGTTGGACTGTGTTGACTGTTACCTCAATGTGCTGTAACGTAAAAGCACCCAGTATGACAAAATACAGCTTGTTTGCACTGGTTCTGAGCTATGCAGGACATTTTACCCAGTTCTTGTGTTATTCCAAGCGAGGGAGGTTTGAATAAGGATAAGACGTGTGGAAGAGGAAACTGGGAGTGGTGGATGGCCCCAGTGCCTGTCAGCCCTTGCACAAGGAAGCACGGACCCCTGTGCATGGAAGGAGCTTTGTGGACTTGACAAGCCCTTACAGAAGAGTCGGGCACTTGTTCTCCCACTGCAGTGTCTCCAAGCACCGACGGGGCAGTTTGGAGGCTTTAGGGGATTTTTTTTTGCGTGGTGGCAGCAGCCACTGTGTGCAGCACCATTGTGGGTGCGTTACCCGCTCTCGACAGCGCTGGGAGTAACCTGTCCGGCGGACACCGGGGAGGGCCGGGGGTTTGGGTTTTGTTGGTTTTAAACAGGCCCTGACGCGCCCTCGAGGGGGCGCGTCCAGACAGCGCACTCCCGCTTGCGCATGCGCGGGTGCCTCCGCCCGCATGACCCGCCTA
>VWZV01016200.1:841367-865891 GCA_013397155.1 Irena cyanogastra | reverse complement strand
CCCCCCCCCCCCCCCCCCCCCCCCCCCCCCCCCCCCCCCCCCCCCCCCCCCCCCCCCCCCCCCCCCCCCCCCCCCCCCCCCCCCCCCCCCCCCCCCCCCGCCGCCACTGCCCCCCGCCCGCTGCCGGGCGCCGCTCCAGGGGCGGGTGCGGCGGTGCTTGGGCGCTGCGACGGCGGAGGCGGCTGCGGGTGCCCGTGCGACAATAAACTGCGCTGAGCGAACACGGTGTCGGGGCGGTAACGGGGACGGGCCGGTANCTGTGCCCCTCCTGCATCTCCTCTAGATTCTCCCTGCACCTTCCTGAGTCCCTCCTGTAGCCTTTCCGTACCCGTACACTTCTGCTTTCCCCGATATCCTCCTCATGTCCCTCTTCATCCCCCTGTATCCTCTCTAAATCCTCCTCGCACTGCCGCAGCCCCTGCAGGACTTTACATTCTCTGTACCCCCGTTCTGCGCTCCTTTCCCACCTCCTGCATCCCTGTACCCAAACCCTGCATCTACCCAGAAGCAGAAGGGGCTCCCTGGTGCTCTCCTGCTCCTCATTCTGCTCACCATAAAGAGCCTGTGCCCGCCCCACCCACATCCACCTCACGCCAGGGGATTTTCCTCTCTGATGGGTATTCTCTCTGAGAACACGCAGGTCAAGTCCCACAGATGCTGCTCCTGCATTTACAGCTGTTGGGTGTGCCCCCAAAATGTGCTGGTGGGGGGCAGCTCGGGGAATGGCCTTCACCCCACCATGGGTGGGGTATGCCAAACTGGAGAACAACCTCTTCTAAGCCTCCAGTGAGCGGGAAGGACTTGTAAGGTCCTAGGGGGATTGGGGTGGGCTGAGCCCCAGCAGAGCTACCTGGGACTGAGAATGGTTCCCTCAGTCCTGGGGCACAGCAGGACCTGGGCTGGTGGTGCTGATGCTCTGCTCTGCCATGGCTCGAGGCTGAGCTTTGTTGTGGTGAGCAGGGAACCCCTGAGCCTGTCTGGTGTCACAGGCACGCGTTTCTAGCGGGGATTGCAGCCATGGCCACAGTGGGGACACCCAGCCCCCCCGGCGTCCCTCGTCACGCCAACCGCCTGATTAACGAGAAGTCCCCGTACCTCCTGCAGCACGCCCACAACCCTGTGGATTGGTAAGAGCAATGGGGAGCCTTTCCCCTTCCTCCTCCTCCTCTCCTTGTGTCCATGGGGCTGAGGGATTCTTGTCTTCTCCCCACAGGTACCCTTGGGGTCAGGAAGCTTTTGATAAAGCAAAGAAAGAAAACAAGGTGATATTCCTGTCAGGTAACCAGAAACAGCATGTTTCATGCCCCCACGTGTTGGTCAGTAGATGATCAGATAAGCTGAGCTGCATCCTGAGCTGGGGTGTGAGTGTCCATGTAGGTATGGATGACCACCAAGCAAGAGAGGACCACATGCTGGAGTAGCTCTCTCTGAAAATGGGCTACATGCAGGACCAGAGTCCTTGGCCAGCTTTTAGGCTCAAGAGGTGGAGAGTTCAGGAGACTTTTCTCCTCCATCTCTTGTCCAGGCAGCAGCTGTTGCCCATAGCAAGGGTCCCCATCTCTGAGTGTTCTCCCCATCACATGTTTCCTGCTCCCTGCAAAGGACCATTCCTGACCCACCTGAGCTTGTTTGCAGTTGGCTACTCCACCTGCCACTGGTGCCATGTCATGGAGGAGGAGTCCTTCAAGAGCAAGGAGATCGGGGAGATCATGAATGAGCACTTTGTATGCATCAAAGTGGATCGTGAGGAGCGGCCAGATGTGGACAAAGTGTACATGACCTTCGTGCAGGTGAGGGAGGCAGAGGCAGGGCCCAGGGGGCTTTGACTGGCTCCCTCAGGGTGTTGCTCATTGTCATGTTCCCCAGGCAAGTGGAACCAGTGTATGGGGTGGTCTGGATGGGTCTCAAGTGTGGACAGAAGCACTCATCTGTTTTTGAGTGAGGCTCTTGGGTGTGCTGGAAGGGCACAGAGCAGGTGCCTCTTGCGTGACCTTGGTGCACATGCGTTTTGTCTTTCAGGCCACCAGTGGTGGAGGTGGTTGGCCCATGAGTGTCTGGCTGACCCCAGACCTCAAGCCCTTTGCTGGGGGCACATATTTCCCTCCTGAGGATGGCATTCATCGTGTTGGTTTTCGGACCGTGCTGCTCCGGATCGCAGAGCAGGTGCGGGGCAGGAATGGTGTAGCAAACAGGGCTGAACCAAAGGGGGCACAGGGAAATTGTCTGGGCTTGAAGGGTGACCGAGTTAGGAGATTCATTTGTGAGGAAGAGTAGCCCAGAGAACCAGACAGAGCTTTGGCTTGGTTAGAAGTGGGTTTGAGCTGATTTGGGGAGGATGATCAAGAACTGGAGGTTTGGTTCGGACTGGTGCAAGGCAAGAAAAGCTGTCTTTTTCCCCTTGCATTTTAGTGGAAGGAGAACAAAGATGCCCTGTTGGAGAGCAGCCAGAGGATTCTGGAAGCATTGCGACACACATCAGCGATCCGTGTGCAGGGCCAGGAGTCACCCCCACCAGCCAAAGAGGTGATGGACACCTGTTTCCAGCAGCTCTCCAGATCCTATGATGAGGACTATGGCGGCTTTTCCAAATCCCCCAAGTTCCCTACCCCAGGTCAGTCTGGTCTCTGCTGCTGAGGGGGCAGACTGCAGCGTGGGGGCAGAGCCCATCCCATAGCCTCCCATTTTCTCCCTGTATTTCAGTGAATTTGAATTTCCTGTTCACATACTGGGCCCTGCACCGAACAACTCCAGAAGGTGTCCGGGCACTGCAGATGGCTCTGCACACCCTCAAGATGATGGCCCATGGGGGCATCCATGACCACATTGGTCAGGTGGGAGTAAATCTTTGGGGGTAAGCCCTTGGCATAGCAAGGAGATGTGAGGTAGAGATATCTTCACATGGTCTCTGCAGGGGTTTCACCGCTACTCCACCGACCAGCACTGGCATGTCCCTCACTTTGAGAAGATGCTCTATGACCAGGGGCAACTGGCAGCTGTGTACAGCAGAGCCTTCCAGGTACAGATCTGGCATCCCTCTGTGTGGCTTCCACTCCTGCAGGCTGCGAGGACTGGCCTGGTTTGGGGAGCAGCTTCAAAGCCTGTTCCCCAAGATACTCCCCATCCCATGGGCATGGAGCAATCCAGCGCTCCCCTTCATCTCCTGTTGTTTATCCAGAAATGCTGCACAAATCCATGACAGTGTAGCCCCAGGGCTTTGAGCATAATGGAGGAGGAAACAGCCTTTGGGCTGGTGTTTGCAAGTCAGCAGACAATGCTGCTGCTGCCTCTGATCTCGGTGTAACTCCAGCATTACTCTCCACTGCCCTTTCTAGATATGCAGTATTCATTAACAGATTTCTGTTGAAGGTCTTCCTCTGAATCCGTCCCTCATTTTAAATCCTTGGACTTTCAAACGCTCCTTTGCCAACTCTTCCAATTGAAATCTCTCACCATATCTCGCTGTGTTTCTTACCCTGCCGCCTCACCCTGTGTAACACTGATGTCCACCCCGTGTCTCCCACAGATCTCTGGTGATGAATTCTTTGCTGATGTTGTCCGAGACATTCTGCTCTACGTCTCGCGGGACCTGAGTGATGGAGTAGGTTCTTCCCTGAGCTGAGCCAAAGGGAGCCACTTACCCTGCCCTGGGATGTGGCTTGGGGCTGTTTTTCCCTTCCTTCTGTCCCAGCTGAGCTCAGTCTGGAGCACTATTGAGGCTCATTAGCCAGACTGCCAGTCCTGCAGTGATGGGGAGCTGGCTGAAAGTGCTGTCCTGGAGCTGGAGGGTCTCTCTGTTGCACTCTTCCCAGACAGGAGGTTTCTATAGTGCAGAAGATGCAGATTCCTACCCGACCACTACATCCAGAGAGAAGCGAGAAGGAGCTTTCTGTGTGTGGGCATCCGAGGAGATCCGGGCTCTCCTCCCTGACCCTGTCGAGGGGGCCACACAGGGGACAACCTTGGGAGATGTCTTCATGCACCACTATGGAGTGGAAGAGGCTGGCAATGTAGACCCCATGAAGGTGAGGGAGAGCAAAGATTTGCCCGATGTTAGGAGCACTGATGAGGGACCTGCGTCCATAGGTGTGGAGGGATGGCAGAGCAGCCCCAAAACACTCAGCGTCCAGCACCTCCCAAGCCCAATGGCATTCCTAAAACGTGTCTCCCTCTCCCTTCAGGACCCCTATGAGGAGCTGAAGGGAAAGAACGTGCTCATTGCCCGCTGCTCCCTGGAGCTGACGGCAGCCCGATTCGGGCTGGAGCCGGGGCGGCTGCGTGCCCTGCTGCAGGAATGCCAGCAGAGACTGTCCTCAGCCCGGGCACAGCGGCCACGGCCACACCTGGACACCAAGATGCTGGCAGCATGGAATGGTGAGAGGCAGCTCTGCTCTGGGGACACGTGCCTTGGCCAGACCCCCACCAGGGCCTGGTGGCAACAGGTCCTGCTGGGGCTGAGGAGCTCCCACAGAGGCACTGGGTAATCTGTGATCAGGGGATGTGTGGAAGCAGCCCCACACCTCCAAGCCTTGGGAGTGTCAGGATACTGTTCTGGCTTTATTTTCCTCCCCAGCTGCCAGCAGAGAGCAGCAAAACTCTTCCCCTGGCTCAGTCCAGCTCCTCTGGCTGGGCTGTGGGGAAGGGGTCTGAGCTGGGGACCCCGGATCCTGGTGGGCACAGATCCCATCCTTATTGCTGCATGGGTGAGGGATCACAGCACTATTTCTATTTGTCTCGGGGTCCTGCATCAGGGAATAACTGCAGGATCCCAAGCTCTGTTCCCAGCAGTAAATTCCTGAGTGCTTGGGTCTGGAGCTGGTGTGGGCTGGAGTTATCCTGCAAACTGGAATAGTCTTGAGCCCTGTATCTGCCCACAAGTGAGGGCTCAGCTCTTGCTGGCCTTACAGTACTCTGCCTGTCTCTTTGGTGACAGCGAGTGACTTCATTAGTGATTGGAGCTGAGCCCTGACCTGCTGGCATCAGGGAGGATGAGCTTCACATTGAGCATCCTTGGAAGGACTGGCAGTGACCCTCTCACCAGTTCCGTGTCCCCCCCCGACCTGTCCTGCTGTCTCTGCCTCTGCAGGGCTGATGATCTCAGGCTTTGCCCAGGCTGGGGCTGCCCTGGCTGAGCAGGAGTATGTGAGCAGGGCTGCACAGGCAGCTGCCTTCCTGAGGACACACCTTTTTGACCCCGACAGTGGAAGGCTGCTGCGGAGCTGCTACAGGGGCAAGGACAACTCAGTGGAGCAGAGGTGAGTGTCAGCCCACAGACTTGACTGGTGACCTGCAGGTGCTGCCCAGACCCCTAGCAGTCCCTGTCCTCTCTTCCAGGCAGGACTGAACTGTGAGGGAGGGAGGCTGCTTGTTTTGTATAGAGCTCCAGTGCAGTTTAGGAAGGATTAGTGTCCCCTAGCCAGTGAGGAGGAATTGAAGTCAAAACCTTTCCTGTTCCTCATCTTTCATGCTGGCAAGTGTCTTCCCCTGCCTTCTCCTCCTGTACAGAACTCTGGGGCTGAGTTGTGTGATGGCCACAGCCATTGCTTTGCTTGGTGGTATCTCCTTGGGTAGCAGAGACCAGTAAGCAGGGCTTTGCTGGGTTGGAGAACATTCCTGATCTGCTCAGTTCAGAGATTCTGATTTTCCTTCCCTATCTGCCCCTGCAGCACTGTGCCCATCCAGGGCTTTCTGGAGGACTATGTCTTTGTCATCCAGGCACTCTTTGACCTATACGAAGCCTCGCTGGAGCAGGGCTGGCTGGAGTGGGCCCTTCACCTCCAGCACATGCAGGACAAGCTCTTCTGGGACCCTGAAGGCTTTGCTTATTTCTCCACTGAGGCTGGTGATCCCTCCCTGCTCCTGCGTCTCAAGGATGGTGAGCTCAGGCACCTGGCCATGTGTCCTGTGGGTTGTGGTGCGGGAGGACAGGGCGGATGGCAGATGGTGGTGAGGCATTGGGCTGATGGTAGGTATTGTCCTTTGCAGACCAAGATGGAGCAGAGCCCACACCTAACTCTGTCACTGTCACAAACCTGCTCCGAGCAGCTTGTTACTCTGGTCGTATGGACTGGGTGGAAAAAGCTGGGAAGATCTTGGCTGCCTTCTCAGAGAGGCTGCAGAAGATCCCGATAACCCTCCCAGAGATGGTCCGGGCCACTGCTGTCTTTCACCACACCCTCAAACAGGTATGGGCTGGGGCTCAGTGTCCTCTGCAGCACCTGCTGTAGGAAGTGGGGCTGGCAATGGCATGGGTGCAGTCACAGCTCTGTTTTCTCTCTCCTGCCACCCACTCTCCCCCTGGACAGGTCGTTATCTGTGGGGACCCCCAAGGAGAAGATACCAAAGAGATGCTGCACTGCATCCACTCTGTCTTCAGCCCAAACAAGGTAGAGGTGCCTCCTGCCTGCCAGCCCTTCCCTGATTTCTGCTGCCTGCACTGCTGGTGCTTCATCCTTTCTCCCAGTGCAGCTGTTGCACCCATCCTCCTCTGTTCTGCCTCTCTTCTGGGAAGCATCCTGTCCTTTTCACATCTAAGCACAGCCAGCAGGGCCACAGCTGAGCCCTGCACCCCTCTCCCTGCACAGAGCATGGGCAGCCCAGCCCAGAAGTGGCTGCAGCAGTGGTTGATGTTACTGGTGGCTGTTTACACTGCTCTCAGCCTGAGCCCAGTGCTTTCCCAAGGGGAAACCTTTCATTCCGGTGTGAATGTGTTGTGCCTGGTGTGGATGTGTCATGTCCTGTGCAGAGCCAGATAGCATCTGGGTCACCTGCTGCCTGGAGACACCCTCGCATCCTTGGAAGGGATGAGGCAGTGCCTCACTCCAGTTCTGGGTACCACCAGCTGGGAGAGGCTGGCTTTTCCCAAAGCTTTCTCATTCAGCAGCTGTTGCTGTATATGGGGTTCCTGCCTGGCTCTGCTTGTCCACATCCCTGCTTTGAGATGTATCAGTGCATCCCACAGAGGGGCTGCAGTTGTTGGCCGCATCTGGAGCTGGCAGGGAAGGGCAGCACAGCAGCTAGTGCCCATCAGCTTTGGGGGACAGTGTCCCTGCCTTGGGATGATGGCTTTGATCTCAGCAATGCTGTGAAGCTAAGGGAAGTAGGACTGGGCTGTGCGTGAGGGGACTTGGTGTTTGGATTGGATTCATCGCTGACCATCGAGTCCTGGTGCCAGGGACTGGCTTGTTCAGTCTCAGTATCTGGGGAGCTGAGGCCAAAGCACCACTTTGCCTCTGTAACACCAGCTAGGATGAACTGGGGAGGGCTGAGCCATCAGCACAGAATCCTCTGCTCTGTACTCTCATTAGCTCAGCCCACAGGGGTGTTGCCCCTGACCCTCTCCCTGTGCCCAGCGATGTTTAATGCCAGCATTGGAGGAGGAGAGACACATTCCAGGGGCACGAGTGGGCCACACAGCTCTCTGTCCTTCCTCTGCCATCACCCATCCAGCAGCACCCTCGTTGCACACAGGTCCCTATTTTGTGTGCAAGGCCTCTGTTCCTACACTCATCTTCTGTCCCTTTGAAGGATTACACTGGGTGACCCAGTTTGCAGGAATGGGAGCCCAGCACCACTGTTAATAACCCTCTGCCCACAGCTGGTTCAGCCCTTGGTCCCCTGAGCCCACACTGGCAGTTCTTGAGCAGAACAAATAGCACAGCCATGTCCTCTTCTTCCCTGCAGACTGGCTCCCTCCTGCAAAGCTGGTAACAGGCCTGGGCTGGTCAGGATGCTCCTTCCCCAGGGGAGGATCTTTCTCCCCCAAGCTTTTGCGTTCCTTGGGGGCTGGGTATTCTGGATGGATATTTCCATGGGGGAGTGGAGCCATGGTCATGCCTGCCAGGGCTGCTTGCAGGGGACCTATGCTTCAAGGGGCATGTGAGAGGCTGCAGCTGGAAGCTGGCAGCAGGCAGGGTGGAAGTCTAGCTCTGTTTGCCCCTTGTGTGTTCCTAATGTTGTGACGATGGGATGGAGCCAAAGCTGTTCCAGTTTGGGTTTGTTGCCTGGAAGAAGAATTGTGGCAGGAGGGTAAAGCTCTCCCCCAGAAGAGCATAGCCCTGTGGACACATATCTGCCCTTCCCCAAGCGTGAGTTTGCAGGAGTGGTAGGAGCATGATCTCTGGCAGTAGCAATGGCTCCTTACCTTGCAGAGGTGATGGGAGGAAGGGGGAAAATCCAACTTCTCAGAGAGTTGCACTACCTTTAGCAGTTGCACTGCCTCCCAACAGCCGTCCCTCTTTCCATGCTGCATCTCACAGACATGAGTGTGCTCCTGTTCCCACCTGCCTCCATCCCCCTCCAGCTGCTCCTCAGATCTCCTTCCCTGCCTCAGAAAGCTGCCCTAAGCAGAGCAGCCCTGGGTCGCCTGCTCCAGGAACATGGCTGATTTGGGAATTGCCTTTGCCAAGGAGTTGGGGGAACATCCCTTTGTCCCCTGTGCCCCCACTCCCTTTATGCCAGCTGGGGGCCAGGCTTGCGTGCAGGAACACAATTAATTAGGTTGTTCCAGTAATTAATTCCTTTCAAACCTCACCCTGAAATCCTTGCTGTTACAAGATGCTGATGATAAAATTGCATTGAGGTTGTGATTTTAAATGGACCCTGGGTCTGGAGTAGCCCTTTGCTGCAGGCAGCTCTTTGTGAATGCAAGTAGAGGTGATGCTGCTAGCTGTTCCTCTGGGTGTCCTGGTGCTGGGAGCAGAGAGGATTGGATCTCTGCTCTGGGGCTGGATCCCAGCTGCTGGTATAGATCCCTGCTCTGTTAATGGTCTTTAGGGTAATTGTGAAGGATCCCATTATCTCTTTGGCTGCAGAGCGCCTGCCTGCTGCTCGCCTTCATCCTGGCCCCGTGAGAGGACCTTGGGGAGCTTGTGAGAAAAATTAGTAATGAATTTCAGATTGGACATGAATTGGTAATTAATCACTCCTGGAATTAATTCCAGACAAAGGCGAAGGGGGAGGAGACTGGGGGGAGCAGGAAGCAGGCAGGGAGACAGGCTGAGCCAGAGCTGGGTCCGGCAGATGTGGGGTGGTGGGGGATAGGATAGGACTGCAGCAGCCACTATCCAGGGCAAGGTCTTGGGGATGTGGTGCCCCCCTGGGGACACAAGGGTGTGGGCAGCCCCTGCCAGGCATGAGTGAGGCTGTGTGGGTGTCTCTGGATGTCAGTGCTGGGTCTTCTGTTGGCCCTGGTGTAGAGGATGCTGCGTGCCAGGTGAGCAGTGCTATGGTGGGAGATGTGTGTGCTGTGAGAGGCAGCATTTAGTGTCAGCATCCATTGATGGCATTGGTGTGAGTAGTAGGGACATGTTGCAAGTGTGTCCATGCTCAGCAGATGCATGCAGGGCTGGGATTGGGGCAGGCAAGGGAGAACTGTGTGCTCCAGCAGCAGGAGGTTCCCTCTGTGCCTTGGGAAGGAACAGCCTTTTGCTCACCCTTTGCATCTGTGTCAGCATGAGGCTCGCTGCCAGCTCCTGGCCTTTCTCCTGATTAGCCTGTAAGCCCTGAGGCTTTAACAAACATTTTCTCTCTCAGAAAAGCTAATTATCCTGGCAGCCCAGTCATCACCTCTGGCTGATGCTGCTGTGTCAGCCGGGAGAACCCCTGACCCACTGCTCATTGCTGCCTGAGTTTTTCTGGGAAGCTTGGAGAGGGCAGGAGGAATTGGGCTTCAAGTGGGATGGGGCAATGCTGCAGCTGTTTCTGGTGCTGTTCTCTGGCTGGCTAGGTGTCCCCAAGGAGCTGGCTAGGCTGGGATGTGCCGATTCCTGTGCATCATCCTGGCTACCAAGTGTCCACTGTGGTTAAGGGAGGCAAAGGTGCCACATCTCTATCATGCTTCTTCCTGCATTGGCATTACAGGGATGTGACCACCGTGGGACCCTGGCGGAGGGCTGGAGTGGGTCCCTTCAGCTCCCCATCCCCTCCCCACTTTGGGAGAGGGTGTGGGGGGACACTGCCAGCCCTCAGCATGTCAGTGGGGCAGGAAGGACCAGCTGGCTGTGCTCTCTGACTCTCACAGCTCCTTCTCTGGGCAGGTGCTGATGGTCGCGGATGGCGACAGCGCTGGGTTCCTCTACCGCCAGCTGCCATTCCTTGCATCCCTGGAGAGGAAGGATGGGAAAGCCACTGCCTACGTCTGCAGCAACTTCACCTGCTCCCTGCCTGTCACCTCTGTCCAGGAGCTGCGTGGGATGCTCAGCCCGTGAGCCCCTCAGTCCTGTTGCCTGTGGGAAGGCAAGAGTGAGACAGACTGGCACGGGAACATGGGAGAGCCCCATAACAGAGGCACCCTGAGCACCATCTCAGATGGTTCCTAGCAGTGCAGTGGGCCTGTGCTCTTCCCCACCTGCTGCAGGCTGGGGTCTGCTTGCACTGTTGCTCCAGCAGTGTCTCAGCACAACTGACTGTGGTCCTGGGTGCTGTTTTTGGTACAGCCACGAGACACCCATGGAAGAGCATCTCCTGCCCCTGTATGCATGCTTGCTTCTCACCTCTTCTTGCTGAGGAAAAGGAAAACAAATTAAATATAAATCCTAGTGTTAATGGAGAAGTCAGATGGGAAAATTGTTAGGGTTCCTATAGCAACCCAGGGTAACACTGTCAAAAGCACCTGGATGACTTGGGAGTCGAGTGCTCTTAAAAGTGTTACTGGCTACCACAGCTGTGGTGTTTTTCCATTACAGAGCAGATTGTAATGTATATTAACTTAATATATAGCGCATGGAGAAAACCTGCTGATTACAACTGATGTGAAGTTTATTGTCCCTTTCCTCCCCTCCTTCCCTTCTTGTCCTCCCTGCTTCTGAATAGGTGAGTACCAGGTTTTCAGCACCCCTCTGACACCCTGGGCTCCCCCAGCACTGCACCTCTCATCCCAGCAGGCTGGGTGCTGTCATCTGGCAGCAAAATGGCACTGCCCACTGGCTTTCTAGTGGGTTGTGCCAGGATTTGGGAGTAACTAGCCAGGAGAAATGCCTTTGAAGTCAAATCGGAATTTTGCACTTCATCTGAGTGCTTTCTATGCTTGTGGAAGAGGAGGGGTTTTGTTTTCTCTCGTCTCTTGGTTTTAAAAGCCTGAAGTGTTTCTGGAAATTCAGCTGAAAATTGCTGGTTTGGCAGATGTCTGCCTGCTTTCTTCTGGGTTTTTTTGCTCTCTTTTTTATTTTTTTTTTAACTTGGCATCTCTGCTGTGGGGATTGATTTGACACCCGTCCTCAGAAGAGCTCAGAGTGAGTTGGTTTGTGAGAGTGAGTTGGCTGGGAGAGCATCCTCGGGGAGCAGGGCTGGTGCTGAACGCATGTGGGGAAGCCCACATAGATGCCACAACTGTCCCCGAGGTGGCACAGGGCTAGGGTGACATTTTGGTGCCCACCAGCCCCTTGTGGCACAGACACAGGGTGCTTGCCTCCCATACTGTGTTGCTTGTTGGTGTCTCTCTGAGCAGCCCCCAGGCAGAGCTGTGCTGGGAATGTCTGTCAGGATGAATTGGCTTCACCTCTCAATAAAACAAAACAAAAAAAGAATGAGAAGTTCTTTGTGATGAATAACTGCTGTTGTGGCACCTCTGTCCTCCCAGTGCCTTTGGCATGATGGTGCCCTGGGTGCTGGTGGCCATGCCCTGTACTTCCTACACTCTGCTTGTCCATGGAGCCACCCCTGGGCTTTATGGCCTTAGCAGGGGGTGGCTGTGCTTGAGTTCTACTTTAGCTGCCCTTCTGGACCCCTTGGTGCCCCTTGGCCAGGTTGGGTGCTGGGGCACCCGGGGGTGCTGCTCCTCATTGCTGGTTAAACCCTCCCAGTGGTGCTTGCTGTCGTCCCTTTGCTGTCAGCAGCCTTCTGATCTCATGGCAAATGCTGTTTTGCTGCAAGGGTTGTTTTCTGGGGCAGTTACCAGGAGACAGGGCTGGTGGGTGCTGCCCAGCGTGCCCAGACCCTCAGGAGGGTGATGGAGTGGGATCTCCACACTCAGGGCTCCTGTGCCACTTCACAGTGTCTGTTTTCCTGATCCCTTCCCGCATTCCCTTTGGTGGCAGATGGCAGAGCCTTTCTCCACCAGTGCAGAGGCTCAGGGTGGCTGGAGGCAGCATCCTGCACTCCCCCTGCTCCTCTCCAGCTGCAGAGCTGTCAAAAAACTCTCCAAAAACACATCAGATGTGGCTGCTTTTTCCCCACAAGCACTTGGGTTTGCCATCAGGCTGCTGCAGATGGCACAGGAGACTTCTCCTGTGCAGGGCTCTGGGCTCACCTGGGAGCCCCGGCAGCCGTGGATGGGGAGAAACAGGTTTTCCCTTGGCATCTTTTTAATATAAACACCTGCTTTAACATTTAACACTTACATCGGGAGATGTGTGGGGCATCGTTTCTCAGACCACCAAGGCAGATGAGAGGCCTGACACCCACCGTGCCCCTTTGGGGGGTCTGGGACACATGGGGAGAGGGTTAGGCACGGTAAGCAGCTACCCTTGCTGTGCTAATGAGGCTTTCCCTCTAATTAATCTGCCCTGGAAAACCCAGCACTGGTTCTGGATCTTTCAGCTTTTATCTCCTGTGGCATTGAAGTGACATCAATGGGAGATGGGCTTTGAAAGCTCTTTGTTGTGGGGGATGTTGCATCTGTGGGAGAGGGGGAATGGAGAAGGGTGTCCTAAGCCTGGATCCTGCTGCAGTGTCAATACCCGTATCTAAAACATATGTGGGGGTGCAATTTGGGCATGCCTTTGAGAAGGTGAGGTGTCTTCAGCTGGGCACACAGTTAATTCACACATGAGCACCCTGGGTGGCCAAACAGTCAGCACCTGAGCACTGATCTGCTTATGCCTGAGTGGACGATTAGCTCCTGCCTGAGGGTTATTTTGGGCATGAACAGGCAGGTTTTGGTTGCTGGGGGCTGCTGCAGGAGGAGTTTTGCAAGTGCTGCTCTGTGGTTGCTCTGGAAGTGATGGAAAGGTTCCGTAACGCCCCAAAATATCAGGGGAACCTATGGCAGGCAGGTGCAAGGGGGCAGGAGATACGGGGCTGGTATGAGGAGTCCCTCCAAAGCCAGTCCTGTGCTGTTGAGCCCAGTTACTCCAGTACTCACCCAGAGAGAATTTGCAGCCAGCCAGCTGCCATGGTGAATCCCCTGAGTTCCAGCCTCCTCTCCTGGGTAATTTGGGGTGCTTGCTGCAGTCCCCTTGCAGCAGGATGTGGGTGGGGGTACATGTTGGGTTGCAGCCTCCTCTGGCATCCCATGGAGCATCTGCAGGCAGTGGAGGGGGCTGGGGGGCTGAGCAGCTCCCACTGCCCTTCCCTGCCTCAGCATTGCCTCGCACAGATGTTCATTCCATTATTCCTGGCAAGTGAATTTGCAGCTGAGGCCGGCTGACACTTGCTCAAAGCGTGCTTCTCACTTTTTAAACTCACCTCCCGTGCAGATCAGTGCCAGGGACCGAGAGGACACAGCCAGGCTGTGCTGTGGGGACTCTGTGGGGGCATCCCCTGTGGCTCAGCTGCTGCTTTAGTGCCCCCTCCCACAAAAGCATGTCCCAGCCATTTCTATCCAAACCCTACACCACCTCTGCATGGCCCTGGAGCATGTGCCCTGCCTGGAGCCCCCGTGTGCTCCAGAGCTGTGCAGAGGAGCTGGCAGCTCTCCCCAGGCTGGCTGCCTTTGCCAGGTGCACTGGCCAAGGTGTTTTGGGGACCATCATCCCCATGGAATGCTCAGCTGCTCTGAACAGGCTCTGCACCCACAGGCCAGTGCTTAGACCTAGTTTAGCACTTGGAAGTCTCCCGTTCTCCTGCCTGGCAGCTGCAGCAGTGCCACCCATTTCTCGAGGGACTGCCAAGCTTGGCCGCGGCTGGGAGGGCAGGAGGGGTGGGGAGGGGTGGCTGAAGGCCCTGGGGCACAGCAGGAGGCCATCAGCCCCAGTTAAGGGTGATGCAATGGACACTTGGCCATTGCAGGCCAAGGGCACGTGGCCATTAATCCTCCTTTATTAATAGTTTTGGTATTTACTGACTGTGGTAACCGCTGCATTAAATAAAAATTAAATGTTTATTTTGGAGGCTTTACAAAAGGGCAGAGGAGGATGTCCAGGGTGGAAGGTGCAGGTTTGTGGGTGCCTGGGTGAGAGGGGGGTTTTGGGGGTGTACGAAGGAATCAGAACTGCAGTGGAGGGATGGCCTTGCCATCAGCATGGGGATATCCCCAGGTGCTGTGCCAGGCTGTGTCAGTCCAGGTGAAGTGACAGTGGCATCTCCACTGCCTTCGGTGCTTTGTGAGCTGCTGAATTGGAGGCAAGAGATGCTGAGAGCTCCCAGGGAGCCTGGGCTGCTAATCAAAGGGGAACAGGCTCTGCTTTCCATCTGGGGTTTTATCCAAGACTCCAGGAGGGCTGAGGCTGCTTCTTTCCCCATGGCTGGGTGGAATTTGGAGTTAACTCCTTGTGTGCGGCAGCCTGGCAGGAGCAGGTAGCAATATTTCATGGTCTCACCTGAGACTAAAACCCACAGGAATGCTGAGCCTTGGGGAAATCCGGAGCTGGGAGGCAACGCCCAGATTTTGGGGCCAAATCTCCTACTGGAATAGCAGCTCCCAGCCATAGGAGCCAGGTTTCTGGCTGCAGCACGGATGTCCTGAGGCAACTTCCCTGGTGCCTCTGGGCTGATGCCTGCTGGCTTCTTTGGGGTTTTTACCGACGGAGAAGAAATCCAAACGTCTCTGTGTGACCCAGCACTCCTCCTCATCCCTGACACCCACGGGTCTGGGACAGGCAGAGCTGGGCTCACTGCAATTATCCATGGATTAACGGCAGCTAATTTAGCTTGAGTCACAGAAGCTAAACCGATACGGGGTGAGGAGTACAAAGGAGGAATGAATAGGTGTGCAGGAATCGGGCTGGGATGACGCTTTTGGGGCCGGGTGCTGCCCGAGTGATGTGGGGCTGGGGGGAGCGGGGGGGACACGGGAACGTGTGGCAGGTGATCCCCGGGGCCATGCACGCCAGCACGGCAGAGCTGCGGCTCAGCACAGGGCTTTGATCGGGTTTGTGCAGCTCAGCAGAGCAGAGTGACAGGCGTGAGCTGCGGCTCTGCGGGACCCGAGGCACGGGTTTGACAGGCTGGGGACGTCACAGTGGCCAGGAAACCGGTTTGATGTTCAGCCACTCTTTGGATACGAGCTGGCTTGGGCCACCTGCAGGGTGTGCACCGTCCTCCCAGCGGGATGGAGACTGGGGACGTCCCAGTGACCTCTGTGCTCCCCTGGCCACCAGCGAGGGCTTGCTCTGTTTCCCTGGTGTTGCCTCCTGGCCTGGCAGCAGGGCACGAAGCAGGGTCCTTTTTCATAGCTGGCACCCCATGAATATTTATATCAGCCTAATAAAAATGGCCACTGCATCCCAAATTAGTGACGGGGCCCTGGATGGAGGCAGGGTGCTAGGTGCAGTGGCACTGATGTCACCTCTGACTCTGTGCTCAGATGACAGTGGCATGGCCCAGTGGGGTGGGATGGAGCAAGGGATCCCTGTCCCTCTGGGGCTGCATGAGCAGCTCTCAGCTCTTGCCTTTGGACCAGACCCTGCTCTCTTGTGTGACCCTCTCGTTCCTCCTGGGAGCCTGCTCAGGGTGCTAACAGCACCCAGATTTCTACACCTCCTGGTTCCTCTTCCTCACCATCTTGTGCTTTAAAATTCATGTTTTAGTGGCTGTGAATGAGGTCTCCATCAGCTGCTGAGGGCTGCGGGAGCTGCTACCCCCACCACGTGCTGGGGATGTGCTGCCTCTGGGATGCAGCAAAAACAGGTGTGTTCATCTCCCAGAAAAGAAAGGAAATCCATGTTTTGGTGAACAAATAGAAATTAAAAGGGACAAAGATGGAGATAAAGTTATTTCCCATCTCCTAAGGGGTTGGCAGGGATAATAAAGAGAAGAATCTAATTTAGAAGTAGTCTACAAAGAAGTGCAGGAGGGGTCCTGGCTGTGCTGTGAAGCTGCAGCCTGAGCATCAGTGGAGCAAACCCATGGGGATGGGATGTGCTCTGGCAAGAGCAGATGTCCCCCTAGTATTAGGAAACCCTTCAGCCCACGGGCAGGCTTGGCCAGGGGCTAAACTCTGGCAGGGAAAGGTTCTTGCTTTGCTTTCTGTGGCCAGTGCTGGCAAGGAGCTCAGGGGGGCTCAGTCTGGGAGGGGGGATGAGGAGGAGGAGGAGGAGAGCCCTGTGCTGGGAACAGGCAGGCAGAGGAGTGAGGCAGAGCAATAGGAGACACAATTAGGAGGCAATCAGGCTGGAAACACACCCTGGGGAGGGAGAGCACTGAGCAGGGCTGGGTTAACCCAGGTCAGGGCAGGGGTTCAGTGTCACTGTCACTGTGACTGCAGTGCTTTCACAGGGTCTCCAGGGGGGAGTGGGGTGGAGGGGACAGCAAGGGCCTGGTGTCCTTTGAGGCTTGCAGATCTGAGAAGCAAGAACCCCTCAAGGAAGGTGCTGTTCTCTCTCCACACCACCTCCTGATCCTCCTGCCTGCCATGCTGCTCTGGGCTCCCCCATCCCATGCTAATGAAGGTCCTGGATACTGCCACTAATGAAGGGCCTTGGCTTTGATCACCACCACAGATCCTTCCTGTTTCTGGATGAGATCCTTGTGGCACTAGTGAAGTACCTAAATCCCTTTTATCTCCCAGGACAGCCAAGGGGAAGGGCTGCAGTGCACTGGGGGTCCTGCTGCTCCCCCTGAGGAGTGTAGCACCCAGGTTCCTCCTGAACCCCATCTCCATGGCAACACTTTGGGATGCTGTCTTGGTTTGAAAAGATAGGTGTCTGCTAAGGAAGGCAGGAGCCTCCCTTCAAAATGGAAAATGTAAACTCCCTCCCTCCGAATTGTTATAATTTTGAAATTAAGGAGCTCTCAGGCAAAAATAGGGAGCAGGAATAACAGTTCTTTATCAGGGAAGAAAATGTAAAAAAATAAAATAAACAATCCAGTAATACAAAACAACACTGGCAGCGTGAGAATACAACCTGACACCCTGTTGGTCAGGGTGTTGGTGGCAGTCCAACTGAAGTGGTGGCTCAGCCCTCCTGCAGTGCCAGGGGTGGTTCTGCTGGAGCAGGGATCCTGTACAAGGGTGGAGTTTTCCTCTGAAGGTCCAGTGGTGCTGTAGATGGGCCTGGGCTTCTTCTGGAACTGCAGTGGGAAAAGGCTGCTGTGGTGTTCCACACCTCAGGTTCTATCCAGGTAGGAATGCTTGGCTCCTCCCCCTGGGTGGAGCATTTCCCAATGGGATGATGGAATTTTCTCAGCCATGCAGGGACACTCACTGGCCATGAACAGCAGAGATCTCCTGGAGGGAGGATTGGTTTGTGGAAGAGATAAAGAAAACTGCCCAATGCACAGAGGATAACTGCCCCACCTCTAACAGATGGTAATAGAATACTCACCCCCATTTCCAACCTCAGACATGCTTCTGCTGGAGACCCTTACAAGGCCACCAAAGCAGAATACCAGCAGCCTGGGAACTTTGGCAGGGTCAGGGAGAAAATGCCTGTCTGGGGTAAGAGCATGCCTGTCTGCCTGTGTGTTCTGTCCATCCACAGCAATATTCCTGTGGATATTGCTCAGAGCCTCTGCTTGATCCCAGCAGCAGCCACTTAAAACTCAGTCTGTGCAACCTCTCCAGTGATGGCAAGCATCTCCCAGAACAATCAGTTACAGAATTAACCCCAAAGGCCTTTCAGCCCCTAATTTTCCATCCCTGGCCATGTCCCTAGCTTGGCTTTGATGAGCCAAAGGATAGAAAATCCCAGCATTTCCGTAACACAACACCAGTGCAGCCTTTGGCCCTTGATATATATTTTTCCTTAACACCTGTCTTTCCTTTTTACTGTGGTTTTTATTACCAGGCACAGTCATATTTAAGGAAACGCAGCCCAGGCACGGAGGACTCAGGAATTCTTGTGCTGCATTGGGAGGAGGAAGTCTGGGGCTGTTTCAGGTGAATGCATGAGCTGGTTAGCAGAGAAATGGGATCCATCCTGCTGCCCCGAGGGTCTCCCTCAGGATGTCTTAGGGCAAAAATCAGCCCTGCAGAGGAAACACATTGCTGTGCTGTTGCTTGCTGACTGGAATGGAGGTGTCTTGAGGGGGCTGCCCTCCTCTCAAAGTCGGTCCCCTGGTTCCCCCAGGCTGTGCACTGGGGAGCTCAGGCTGTTCCCCTTCATTTGTTGTCATTTATCTATAATTTAGAGTGGGATTTGGTTATATTCTAATTGAGTTTCATGTGTCACAGTGTGTCTCAAACGGAAAATAAAATATTTAACAGCCTCCACTGGTAATAAAGATTCGCATTTGCCTCATTCTGGTTCACAGTGCATGAATATTCTGCACTGCACTCTGCAGGTACTAACTTAATTCAGATTTCTCCCTGGTTATGCAATATAACAGTAATGACAGATAGAAGCCAAAGCTTAAAAAAATTATAATCAAAACCAACAACAACAACCCAGTTTGATGTCATTAACTCCCCCCTGTTGGTTAGGGGAGCATTAATATGTTGCCTTTCATTCCTGGCTCCTCTGTGTGTGCAAGTGCTCTGTGTCTGCTCACACTATTATGGGCAGGAACTGGGGCAGGAGAAGGGCAGGGGCAGCTCCAGGGCTGGGAGAGATCTGGTCTTGGAGGGCCAGGACCCTATTGGGCTGAAATAAAGCCAGGATTGAGTCTCTACTGTGCTGCTGCTTGGGTGGGGATGCACATGAGATTGGATGTGGACTAAAGCATCACTGGTCCATGCTGGCCCGGGGCAGGGCTGTCACAGCTGGACACTCAGGTGGTGAAATGGGTCAGGCCCATGGTGGGGGGAAGCCCCAGGTGATTTTTGGGTGGTAGCTGGTCCCCATCTCTTCCATGACCAATCTTCCCTCTGGGAGATATCTTCTGTTCATGGCCAGGGAGTGTCCCTGCATAAAATTCCATCATCCCATCGGGAGAGGCTCTGCCCAGGGGAGGAGCCAAGCATTCCTACCTGGATAGAATCTGCCCTGGAACAGCCCAGCAGCCTTTTCCCACTGCATTCCCAGAGTTTCAGCTTTCTTCTGCCCTGCATTCCCAGAGGGAGCCCAGGCCCATCTCCAGCAGCACTGGAGCGCCAGAGGAAAACTCCCCCCTTGTCCAGGATCCCTGCTCCAGCAGAGCCAGCCCTGGCACTGCAGGAGGGCTGGGCCAGCATGGAATGGCACTGCCACCAACACCCTGACACACAGTGGGGCAGGTCAGATTCTGACTCTGTCAGTGGTTTTTGTTTGTTTGTTTGTTTGTTTGTACTATTGTGTTTGTATCTTAATTTTCCTAGTAAAGAACTATTATTCTTATTCCCATATCTTTGCCTGAGATCCTCTTTGTTTTGAAATCATAATAATTTGGATGGAGGAGGTTTACATCTTTCATTTCACAGGAGGCTCCTGCCTTCCTTAGCAGACACCTGCCTTTTCAAACCCAGACAGCTGTGCAGGGGCCAGTGGCACCCGGGGTGCTTCCAGTTCATGGCAAAGATCATTTGTGGCTACAGAGCCCCCTCCCTGGAGGAAAGACCTGCCATCTCAGCCATCCCAGATGTTCCAGTCTGCAGCTGCCAGCTTGGGGCAGCACTCACTGGGATGAGATGTTCAGGGGGTGCAGGGCACAAGCCCTTGCTCATACCCCCCAGGATACCTGGCTCTGGACCTCCACAGATGCTGGGTTAAAGCCCCACTACCCCTCTTGCCCTGACCCCTCTCTTCTTGGTCCCCCCAGGGACAGGTTTCTCTGTACCCCTGTGCTAGCTATTCTCTGTTCCTCAGAGAAAGGGAGACATTTGTCCCATGTCAGTCAGTCACTGCTGTCAGTGCCATTTGCTCATTTAATATTAATTTATTTTAGAGCCATTTGGGTAATTTTCTCCCAGCTGGAGAGGGAAGCTGCTGTATTAGGACAGGGGAAGAGGTGTGGAGGGTGTGCTGCTCACCTGACCTGCCATCCAGAGCTGGGAGCCTGGGGACACAGCTGGTCTCTTGGGGAGGGATGTGAGCCCCTTCCCCACAGCAGCACAGCCCTTGCACAGGGGTTTAATGATTTTGACCTACGTGAGGTGGGGCTGGTGCCTTGGAGTGGCTACCTAGAACAGAGGCTAGACAAGATTAAGTGCAGGTATTTATTAAAGGCCTTCAATAGATACACCTTGGGCAGCAGAAACCTCTGAGAGGCTACACCCAAGATGGACAACAGTCACCAGTTTTTCAGACAATTTTAAGTTTGATCTATTTGCATATCAGGGGTTAATCCTCCAAATTACAGCTTCAGGTAATGAAGTCATATTCTCCTGGTTTGCTTCCCCCCCCAGCTGACTTTTGTTTATACTTTTCAGGGCCTGAGGCAGAGGGTGTGCTTGAGCTTCAGGCCTGGAAGCATTGTTTTGTCTGACCAAAATGTGAAGACAGTAACTAACACTCCATATGGAGTTTAGAGTTATACACTAAAGCAGTACAGGGTGTTGGACAGGGACCTGCCTTGATCTTGGCTGCATTCAGCAGAGTTTAGTTTCCCCCTGGAGGGAGCAAGCCTTGGTAAATATGAGAGGAAGTTTAACAGGGACAATATCCAGTGTAGTGCTGGGTCCTTGTGTGCTGTCTGAGGGGGTGGTCTTTGTGCCTTACAATGGTCAGAGCCAGGATGTGGCCACTGAAACATCCAATCTGCCCAGACAGAATAGCCTTGAAAGGGCACTTCCCTGTCCTCTTCATGTTTTCTGGAGGTAACAGAGGTTATGAAGGGAAATGTAAATTTTTTAAAGATGGTGGGGGCAGAGAGATTTTTATTATAAATTGTGTTCTGAGCCCCAGAGCTGAAACATGGGCTCGGGTCTGCTCCTTGCTGTCTCAGGAGAATGAGCCACATCGGTGCTACAACCTCAAACGGCTCAGCCCTCACAGATGTAGCAGCTCCCAAAACTCAGGCCGTGCTCAGGCATGAATTGATTGTGTACCAAAAAGTCAAGGCACAAACATTGATCATGCAGGAGAGTGCTGGTCATCCGCCAGCAGCAAGCATCCCCCAGCCTAAATTATGAATTCCTTCCTGCACGCCGAGTGGATTGCGCTGGTCGCGGACGTCCCCTTGCACAGTGTTTGTGCTTTATGCCCTAGTATATATTCCCTACAACTACTTGTCTGGCTCTTCACCTAATAAAGACTGAGAGAGACAATAAACACATTAATTAAAAAGGAAAATAAAATGAGAGATGAAGCCCGGCTTTTGTCCTCTAGCAGTTGGTTTCATTAAGCTTCTCCCAAATCCTCCATGGTGGTTCCCAGTGCCAGTACCCAGCCCCTTGGGTTTGGGGATGCAGCACCAGACTGGGAAGGCCATGGCATTGATGGGATAACTGGGAAGAGCAAGAAGGTGTCTGGATGATGACAGATGCAATTAGCAAAAGGACCTCTTGGGGGAAAGCAGATGTTTGGATGGGGTTATGTGGGGTTAAGGTGCTAGTTTGTGCTGTGTGGAACGTGGGGCTGGTCTGCTGCTCCTTCCAGATCCTCCACTGGTGTCCAAAGGGGGGAAAGTATTCTTTGAGCTGTAGGTACTGAGTATAGGATCATCCCAGCAGGGCTGTGTCAGGGCTGGGGCTGGGAGGAGCAGCCAGGTCGCTGGAACAGGGAGGGCAGGGAAGTGGGATGTGTGTGAGGCTGGATCTGGTGGGTGTCTCTGCTGTAGCTGTGTTCAGCTCAAATACTGTGAATGGTGTTTCTCAGGGAGTCAATTCACTGATAAGGCAGCCAGGAGCCCCTCTGCACAGCCAGGACTCTGATCCCACAGAACTGGCTGTCACTGGTGGAGTGGGGGAGCAAGGACAGAGCAGATTTGCTGCTCTCCAAGTGCTCTTCCACAGCACTTGAGTCTGTGAATCGGTCACAGGAGGCTGCTCTGCCCCCAGACTGTGACATCCAAAACAAAATGTGTGTTTTCCCTCCAGTCCCAAGGCATGAGAAGAGCTTTGGACCTTGTGATTAATCACTCAGCCCTGAGCCAGATACTATATGGGTTCCATCTATAGCTCTCAGAACTGATAGAAATATTGCCCTGCCTTATTAAGATCACTGTGTGTCAACAGCAGAACAAATAGCAACTGGTTCCCATCGGGTTGGAGCCTCTCTGCTGAGGCTGTCTTCAATCCTCCTCCTGCCAAAGTGGTTACAGATGTAGGCTTTCCCTGTTGCAGCTCAGAGTAGCTCCTGTATGGCTGATTGCAAATCCCATTGCCATGCTGGAGCCAGAGCCATTTTTGTTGAGTGTCGGCTTAGTTAAACCTCCCTCTGGACGTGAAATGTTGCTCACAATGCTTTTCCTAGAAGGACTGTTAAGGAATAGAGTGCAGGGCTGTGCTTCCCTCAAAAACCCCCTCAAAAAAACTGTGTGGTAGAGTAAAGCAAGAGGGAATGAAAGTGGGGCTGCTTCCTCTTCCACCTCCTCCTGAGGTGTTCCTGTCAGGGGTCTGCTGAGTAATTTGGGACTCATCTCAACTGCTGTTGAGGGCATAACTGATGTTGCAGTGCATGAGTCCCCTTCCTCTTGCCCCTCCAAAACCACCACAGCCCTAAAATTCCTGTCACTATTTAAGCTGTCCCTGGCTCACCCTCATCCCTTCTCTCCTCTGCTATCTTTGGTCTTTTTAGAAGGCCAGGACTGTGCATGTGAGGTGACTGTGACCTCGTTAGTTCCTTATGCTGTATTGAAATTTCTACTCATTTACATTCCAAATCCCTAAATGTGCAGCTCTGGTCTCTGGGGTTACTTCTTTCTGCTTTCCATCCTTCTCATCAAGGCTCTGGGCTGGAGCTCTGTTCCCTGCCCGTGACAGATCACTCCACTTCTGTCTGGAAGCTGAGCCCCCCTCAAACAAACCCCCTTGTCTGAGGAAGACAAATTCCTGGTCTAGCCTGGGCACAAAGGAAGGGCTCCCTGGGGAGATGCCCTGGGCTGGGGCAGTGCTGGGAAGGGCTCCCACCCTGAGACAGGGGTGGGCAAATGAACATCCTGGCTGGGCTGTGCCAGGCTCTGGGTTCTCATCCCTCTGAGATCCACAACCAAGGTCATTCTTCCCCTAGCAAGAACATCTTTTTAGTTTAGTATTAGCTTGTGCCAAACTCCTGTTAGGCTGGTGGTGCTGACTTGATCCTTCTTGGGTGCTTCACTTTAAATTTAGGCTTGACAGACCATATATCCTCTTCCTTTTTTCCTGTCCTAGTTGAAGGGAGAATGCTATTGGAGATGGGAAGGTTTGCATCATGTCTCCTGTGTGCTGTTGGATCCCTTTATAGGGCAGGTATCTTCTAAAGCAAAATGCTTTCAATTCTCACGGCAAGCATAATTCTTGAAAATGTATGCAATAAACAAAACGAGCCAAATGTAATTAAAATGAAGACAGCATATAATCTGGTAACCCACTTAGAGGCTCAAAGCTTCAGCTTTAAAAAAATGTTTGCTCCAAATCCATTTAAATAAACAGACCAACACACAAAGGCTCTCTGTACATTATGGGGATACAAAGAGAATCGGATCAAAAGCAGCTGTGACCAGGCTGTACATATGTAGCGAGGAAATTGCTTGATCTAAAACTGCACCTTGTACATGCAAATGTGTTTGTGGACCTTCTGGGAATTGCATTTGTACCGCAGCCGAGCTGCTGGGCTGTGCTGTGCCAGGGAGCAAGGGCTGGTGCATGCCCCACTGTGGGAGGGTTGGCTGGGGGCTCAGGGGGCTCGTGGCCTGCTCATGTGGTTTGGCTGCTCTGTGCTTTGGCTGTGGCAGGGAGAAGCCAAAGACAGCCAAGCTCTGCCCCTTCTGTGCACACACTGCATCCAGAGGGGGGAATTGCTCAGAAACCTGTGGAAAAAAATGGGAATCCCTGTCCTTAGCACCCGTGTCATGGACTCTCCACTTGCCTGGTGTCACACGTGCCATGTGCTGTCACACCAGTGTCCCTCTGGGCTTGCAGGAGGGTCTCCTGGCCCTGCACAGAGGGCTGTGGGATTTGAATCTCCTCTGCCTGGACACTGTTGCTCACAGCTCTGCAGCAGAGCCTGACTGGCCTTGAAGTTTTGCCGATAGTGCTGTGATTTGTCTCAGGTTGGACAGCACAGGCTGTGAATCCAAGATCAAGTGTGCTCCCAGGCCAGCAGGATTTGGCCAAGAGAAGGCATTTTGGGTCAGACAGGAGCATCTTCCTGTTGTTCTTGCAGGTGTTTTTTGACTAGCTGGAGCTCTTGGGAAGGACATGCTCATATTTATATAAATATGATGGAGCAGCTACCGGGGAAGAGTGAGAAAGCTGTTTCTAAACTGGAAAAAAAATCTAAGCATTTAGAAGCGGGGTCCTGGCTCAGCCTGGGGATGTCAAAATGCGGGGTTCTGGCAGAAAATCCTTTACTCGGGTCCCGCTGGAGGAAGGCCCGACTCGGCAGTGGCCGGGAGCGCCCAGCGGGCCGTGCCCCTCGCTCGGGGCCGAGTGT